>PVJI01005265.1:0-98429 GCA_004026765.1 Micronycteris hirsuta | reverse complement strand
CTTGAACTTGACCTTATCTGAGAAGCACTTTATCTGCCCTTCCATTCTAAATGAAAGTTTTGCTGGATAGATTATTCTTGGTTGTAGGTCCTTGCTTTTCATGATTTGAAATATCTCTCTCCAGCCCCTTCTTGCTTGGAAGGTCTCCTTTGAGAAATCCGCTGACAGTCTTATGGGGATTCCTTTGTAGGTAACTGTCACTTTTTCTCTTGCTGCTTGTAAGATTCTTTCCTTATTCTTGACCTTGGGTAATGTAATTATGATGTGCCTTGGTGTGTTCCTCTTTGGGTCCCGCTTCTTTGGGGTTCTCTGAGCTTCTTGGATTTCCAGGAAGCCTATTTCCTTTGCCAGATCTGGGAAGTTTTCCTTCATTATCTGTTCAAAAATACGTTCCATTTCTTGGTCTTCCTCTTGTCCTTCTGGCAGCCCTATGATCCGGATATTGGGTCATTTACAGATGTCTCTGAGGTTCCTGAGACCCTCCTCATTTTTCTGAATTCTTATTTCTTCCTTCTGGTCCACCCCATTGGTTTGAGATCCAACCTCCTTTTTTTTCCTGTTGGTTCCCTGTAAATCTTCCTCCATTATCCTTATCGTATTCTTCATCTGTTCAACTATTTGCGTCTACCTATCTTCCAGTTAGCATTTTAATTACAAGCATTTTAAACTGCGCATCTGATAGGTTGACTATGTCGTCATCCGTTAGTTGTAATTCGTTCTGATCTTTCATTTTGGCCATTTTCATTCTTTTTATCTCGGTGCACTTGTCGGCTGGCAGGTGCCTGCAACCTGGGTCACTTTTTGGATGACGTTGCCTCTGGGGGCGGGGCCTGGGAGGAAGCAATGGCGACCTCCGATCACTGCGGGCTCCCGTCACTCCTCCGCTCCCCAGTTCCCCACCGCCTTTCCTGCCAGACTCGGTTCTGCTGGCTCAGCCCTGGCCTCTCTCCGGCAGCGTAGCTGGCTTGCGGGATTCACCCGTTGTTCGGGGCCACGCCCTGTTCAGCCACTGGCGGCGTGAGTCCCTCCGTGAGAGCTGCCTCTCACTCCGTTCCTCCACCCGGTTCTGCCCCGCTTACCGGCCTGGATGTTCATCTTCTCCTACCTCCTGGGTGTTGGACTTCTCTTCAGTTCGATTCTGTCCGTTCTGGTTGTTTAATTTTTCGCTACTGCATTCGTTGTTTAGACACTCTGGATGTGCGGGCAGCGAGTGCGTCCACCTATGCCGCCATCTTGGCGGAAGTCCCTTTTCTAGCTTCTTGAGTTGATTGTTTGGTATATTAATTTTCAATCTTTCTTGTATTCCAATATTAACATTATAAGGCTAAAATTTCTTGAGTTCTTCTTTACCTTCATCCCATCCTTTGACATGTACATTTTAATGTCAGATATTGATATATTCTGTAGGTTCGGTTTAGACTATCTTCTTTGATCCTTGAATTATTTGGAAGTGTGATTTTTAATTTCTAAGCACTTGTCTCTCTGTGTGTTACTGATGTCTGACATTGCTTTGTGTTCCATGGACCTATTCTCCAGGCAGGGGTCTGCAAACCTTTTCTGTAAAAGGCCAGATAACAAATACTTTAAGTTTTTTTAAAAAGATATTTATTTATTTATTTATTTATTTATTCTTAGAGGGGAAGAGAGGGAGAAAGTAAGGGAGGAAACATCAACATGTGAGAGAAACATTGATCGGCTGCCTCCCGCACACGCCCCTGACTGGGGGCACCGGGCCCACAACCCAGGCATGTGCCCTGACTGGGAATCAAACCAGCCACCTTTCGCTTTGTGGGACGGTGCCCAGACAATGCACTACATCGGCCAGGGCTAACTACTTTAAGTTTTGTGTTTAACATATTCTCTGTGGCAGCCACCAACTCTCTCACTGTAGCACGAAAGCAGCCACAGACAATATGTAAGTGAATGGGTATGGCTGAGTGCCAATAATGCTTTTTTGGCAAAAACAGATGGCTGGCTGAATTTGGCCTTCTGGCTGTAGACGGCTCACTCACGCTCCAAGGGACCAACTCTTCGGTACTGAGTTTTGAGCCTTCCTTGTAGCCCCATACATGATTGGTCTTTTTAAGATTATTTGTAAATATTCTGTTTAAAAATATTTTTGGCTCCTCGTTGTATCAGTTACCAAGAAAAAGCGCTGTAAACAACCTTGAGAGCGAAGATTGTAAATTGTCATTTTCACCTTTATTCTTAATTTTTGCTTTATATCATTCAAGGCTATGTTGGTTAAGTAATACAAGTTAAAGATTGTTACATGTTCCAGATGATTTTTTCTTTATCATTAATAACTCTTTTTATCTGTAATGATGTTCACCCATAAAAAAGGTCACTTCAGCTAATATTAATATTGCTATGCCAGTTTTATTTGGACTAGTGTTTGCCCCCTATAGCTTTATTGCATCCATTTCTTTTCAATCTTTTTGTGTAATTATTTTTTCAAGTCATTCAGCGGGTATTATTCTTTGAGCTAATTACATTTCCCACAACAAACAATAAAACAAGCTTCACAATGGTCATCATGTTGAAGTTCAATTTTTTTTACTGTATACAAAATAGTTTGTAAATCAAAATTCATATTGACGTCATTGTAGATTCACACGCTGTTGTAAGAAATAACACAGGGGTATTTTGTGTATACTTCACTCAGTGTTCCCCGATAGTAACACTTCATGAAGCTATAGTACAGTATCACAACTGAGTCATGGGCATTAAGACAATCCACTGGCCTCATTCTGGTTCCCCCAGTATTACAGATTCTCGTGTGTGTGTGTGTGTGTGTATGCATGGTACAATACAGTTTTATCACATATATAAGGTTTGTGTACCAACCACCACATTCTAGATACTGAACAGCTCTATCCCCGTAAGGATCCTTCACGTTGCCATAAACACATCCACCTGCTTTTCTGTCTCCTCCACCCCACCCCTAAACTCCCGACCACTAATCTGGTCTCCATTGGAAGCCTATTATAGAAATGGAATGCTGCCATGTATAACCTTCAGGAACTGGCTTTTCTCACTCAGCGCAGTTCCCTAGAGACTCATCCATGCTGTTGCATGTTACCAGTAGTTTCTTTTCATTGCTGAGGAGTACTTCCCGATATGTATGTACTACAGTTTGTTTAACCATTCATCTGTTGAGGGACTTCCGGGTGGTTTCCTGCTATTACAAATAAAGGTGTTATGCCCTGGCTGGTGTAGCTCAGTGGATTGAGCACGGGCTGCAAACCAAAGGGTCACCGGTTCGATTCCCAGTCAGGGCACATGCCTGGGTTGTGGGCCAGGTCCCCAGTGGGGGCCACGTGACAGGCAACCATACACTGATGTTTCTCTCCCTCTCTTTCTCCCTCCCTTCCCTTCTGTCTAAAAATAAATAAATAAAATCTTTAAAAAAAAAAAACAAATAAAGCTGTTATGAACATTCATGCAGAAAAGTTTGTGTGAAGAAAAGTTTTTATTTCTCTGAGATAAATACCCAAGAGTGGAATTACTTGGACATACAATAATTAGGTTTATTTACGGGTCCTCTATTCTGTTCCACTGATCTATGCATTTATCCCTCTGCTAATATGATACCATCTTAATTACTGCAGTTATAGAGTAAGATATATATATATAACGTCAGGTAGAGTGATTACTCTTACTTTAGACTTCTTTTCCATGATTATTTTTGCTATGTTTCCATGTAAATTTTAGAATAAGTTTCCCTATGCCAACAATAAAAGCATGCTGGGATTTTGATAGGAATTACATTAAACCTATAGATCAATCTGGAAAGAACTGGCATCTTTACTACATATTGAGTCTTCCAATCGCAGACATGGGCTTCCCTCCATTCATGTAGGCGACTCCTGACCTCTTTCACCAGCGTTGTGTGATACTCAGTGCAATCGTGCGTCACTTTACGAAGGGGGTATGCTCTGGGAAAAGCTTTGTTAGGTGATTTCATCAGCATGTGAACATGATAGAGTACACGTAAATAAACCTACGTGGTACAGCCTGCCACATACCTAGGCTACATGTATGTGTGGACTGCTGTTGACCAAAACACTGTTAGGAGGAACATGACTGTATATGAATATTGTACATGCTTTTTCAGTGTACATCTGTTTCGTTTTCTTTTATTATAAATGGTATCATGCTTTTTTAACTTACTCTTTATTGTATTTTTCCACTATCATTTAGCCTCCTTACACTCCTTCCCCCCAGCAATCACCACAATGTTGTCTGTGAGTCCTTTTTTCCTTTTTGCTCAGTCCCTCCCCCACCCCCCAACTAGCATCACCCTGCTCTCCATCTGTGAGTCTGTCCCATTGTACTAGTTCAGTTTGTTCATTAGATTCACATGAGTAAAATCAGATGGTATTTGCCTTTCTCTGACTGGTGTATTTCACTTAGCATAATGTTTTCCAGGTCCACCCATACTGTCGCTAAGGGTAAAATTGTCTTCTTTTTTATGGTCGAGTAGTATTCCATTGTGTAAATGTCCCATGGTTGTTTTATCCACTCATCTACTGATGGACACTTGGGCTGCTTCCATAGCCTGGTGATTGTAATTAACACTGCAGTGAACATAGGGGTGCTTATGTTCTTTCTAATTAGTGTTTTGGGTTCCTTCAGATATATTCCCAGAAGTGGGATAGCTGGGTTGAAAGGCAAATCCATTTTCAATTTTTTGAGGTATCTCCATACTGCTTTCCACAGTGGCTGCACCAATCTGCATTCCCACCAATAGTGCAAAAGGGTTCCCCTTCCTCTACATCCTCACCGGCACTTGTTGTTTGTTGATTTATTGATGATGGCCATTCTGACAGGCGTGAGGTGATATCTCACCGTGGTTTTAACTTGCATTTCTCTGATGATTAGTGATGTTGAACATCTTTTCATATATCTATTTTAATTTTGGTCTCTGTATGTTCATTGCTACTGAACAGAATCATAAGCAATTTCTGTGTTTTGGTCTTATATTCTGCCATCTTGCTAAATTCACTTACTCTAGGAGTTTCATGTTTGTTCATTGGTTTGTTGTAGATTCCTTCTAATCTTCTGCAAAGACAAACTTGCCATTTTGAAATAAGAGCAGTTTTATTTCTTCCTTTGCAATTTTTACACCTTTAATTTCTTGTTCTTGCCTCACTGCAGTGTCTTCCAGAACTGTGGTGAATAAAAGCGTGAGAGCAGACATCCTCGCCTTATTCCTGATCTTAAGGCACTCAGTCCATCACTCTTCCCAGTTTCGCCGCCCCCGCAGCCTCGCCACTACCCGAAGGCTCGCTCCACATGTTCGTGTCCCCTCTTCTCTTCCAGTCACGGCCATCTCCTTTTCCTTCCTTCGAGCTTAACTCTGTATTTGTAATTTCAGGTGAAGAAAAGGTTATATGTATATTTTTCAGCAGTTCTATGTTTACATAAGGGCTACTTGTTCAACGGGCCATATTGCCAGAACCGGAAAGTTGGCGTGGACTACATTTTAAACCTGAAAATAATTGTTTTACTGCTAGAATTTCTAGATCAGAAGTCACACACTTGCAGCTCTTGGGATCAACCCAACCCACAGATGTGTTCTGTTTGGCCTGGATGCTTTTGGCCCACACCGTGTTTTGTTTTGTTTAAATCTCACTTTAGAAGCCAACTTTTTTAAATCAAAAGGTTTCACCCAAGAATGCAGATTGTCTAGTTTTTCTTTAAAAATGGACTGATCTGGCAACAGTGATCCCACCTTCTGTCATTTACAGCCCAGTGGAGCGAAGCAGCACCTGCTCCCCATAGCCAGGGCACAGGTCTCCCCAGTTGCCGGAACTGCTCTCCCACCTCATGCCGTCCCCTCCAGCCAGCTGCACCCACCCCAGCACCTGCTTGGCTTCTACGTGTCTTCTTGTTCTCCATCCGTGCCCTGGACTACAAACCGCCCAGATTTCAGGTATGAGCTGCCCCGGCAGACCGGAGGCTCCGTGGGGTCAGGAATGGTCACGGGCTCGTTCACACTGCTCACACCCAGCGCACTGCCTGGTCGGTGGTCAGCATTCAGGGCTCTTGTATTTTGAATGAATTAATTCAAGAATGGATGAGTTATGCTAAAAATAAACAGCCCAACAGTCCAAACAATTCTGTGGTGGAAACCTCCTCAAAATATTGGCAGTCCTGAAACCCTTAATGTTTAAATCCTGAGAATCATCATGTCTTAAGTAATCACAGGCAGCGATGGAGCAAGTGGAAGTTTGTTATTCATTTCCCATATGGTTTTCAACAAGTCTCCTAATTTTCCTCTGCCTCCAACTCTCCTTTGGAGAATGAACAAAAAAAAAAAAAAAAAAAACCAAAACTTCTCTCTGGGAGGGACTAACACTAAGACACACCCTGTCTCTCAGACGAGCAGTGATACCCACACATGTGACCCAGTCCGTCAGGGCCAGTACGCAGCCGACTCAGCATGGGAAAATCTTAAGTGCACCTGGAAAGAGACTGGGGTGTAATTTCCAGAGATGGCTTATTGAATGACAGCTTCCCCCTCGGTCCAGTGAGAAATTTAATTTGCCAAGGACTCAACACAGGAAGCATTTGCCGATTAAAAATATGTCTAAACAGATGTTCCGCTTAGCCTGGAAGAAGGATCTTAATGCAACTGTCATTATTGGATTTTCTTGGATTACTACTATCTGGAATCTGAGTCCAAATAGAAGGATGTAATTATTTATTATGGCCAGGAGTCCTGCATTTGAAAAGGAGCTCAGGGGCTGCTGAAAGGATTTAACACGCTGGGGGTGGGGTGGGGTGGGGGATAAAGTCCATTGAAATTCTGTGACCCTGGGAGTGGACCCTGTCCCCTCTGAAAGAGCAGGGCGGCCGTAACTCTTCAATGTTCCATTTCCAGCTGACGGCGCAGCCGCGTCATGAACATAACCAGGCCTGACCCAGCGCTCTCGAGTGAGGAACTGCGAATTTTCAATAAGTCAATGGATCCCTCCCACACTGGAAGTAAACGCCCAGACTGTCCAGCCCCCTGCATGGCCCTCATCCCAAGGGGATGGGCAAATTTGCACCTGGCCCAGGCTGTGGCAGCCCTGAAAGGTTAACACGAAGCCCTGCACTGAAGGGGGAGACTGTGCATTGTTCTGCGTAAGTGGTTCTCAAACCTAGATGCCCGTTCGAATCACCTGAGGGTTTGAAAAAAAGTTCTGGTGCCTGTACCCCCTCCCCGCCCTGAGAGAGTGACTCAATGGGCCTACTGTGGAGTCAAGGCATCTGCAGTTTTTAAAGCTCCCCAGGTGATCAGAAAGTGAGGCCAGTTTGAGAACCACTGACACAGCCCAGAGGTTAAGAGCAAGGGGTTTGGGGTCATGGAGACTTAGGCTCAGGGTAAACACTACCATTCGCTTCCTCTGTGGCCTTGGCTGAGCCACCCTTGCCTGAGCCTTCCTTCCTGAGGCACGGAGTTGATGTGGGCAATGAACCAGGTAATGAATGTCAAACACCCGCCATGGTGAGGGCTCGGGGCAAGCTGCAGGACTGCCAAGGTCTGTGTTTGGGGACAAGCTAGAAAGAATGCCTCAAGTTAGACTCAGCAGTTACACCCAGATACACTGACAAGTGACCTTCAGGGGTTTGGTTCTGCGTGGCGTTTGTGCCCAAGTTTGTGGGATTCCCTATTTTCTGGTGCAACCAGATTCCATTATCATTTGCTTCAGCACGAAGCCCAGAGGGACTGTTACTAAAAATGAAAGGCCCACTCTCCACCATGAACACTGTTCTGGAAATCCAGCTCTAGCAAAACATTCACAGCTTCATTCGTGGAGGAGTTACACTCTCCATTTCGTTAATCCCAATATCAACCCGAAATGCAGGCTGAGCTCCCATCTGCAGGGGAGGGAGGCTCCTGAGGCCGAACAGTTTGCCCAGGGGATGCCGAGTGCGCAGCTCTCCAAGCCCCTCAGCCCTCCCCAGAGCTGGAAGCACAAATCCCACTGTCAGGGCTGACAGGAGCCACATAATGCCTGGAAATAAACTGGCTGCAAAGACAGCGGGCCAGGGCTTCCCTCAGATCCTTTCTCCTGCATGGGCGGTCTCTTTTTCTGGGGGCGGCAGCAGTGGGGTGGAGTGTGATTAAAGGGGAATCTGAGACTGACACAACTCGCCTTATCTTGAATTCAAATGAGAAGCACCCCAGCTGGGGCCTGACAGTGTCCTGGAGGGAGGCTCGGGTGAGAAGGCCGAGGGGACAGGCTAGAACAGCCTGCCCTCCCCTCCCCTTTGGGGTCTCCTTCTCCCTCAGGATTGACCTGGGTGCTTAAAGACCTGCTCATCTGTGGCTGTAATACAGAGTGGAGGGTTGGCCTAACCTTGACACTGTCCTCTTCAAGCAAACCAGGGTCATTTGAGGGGCTGCAGACTATGGACTTAGCCAGCTTGTCAGGCTGTGGGACATGGTGGACAAGGGAGCACTGGCGTCATCCTCTAAAAACCCAGAAGTTTCAGGGTGGGTGCTGTGCGCAACCCCACCAGAGGCAGAATTTTAATGGGCTGCAGCAGCCTTGTTCCTTCCTGTTCCTCTTAATTATGTTTCTGTGCAGCTGTGGAACAGCTGTGGGATCCCAGTCCAGAGATGGACGACGCTCTTTCGGTGCTGGATAACATAATTCTTGGAGGTGGAAGTAGAGAAGAGGTGGAGGTGCTACACTCATGAAGCATCTTTTACATAACAGACACTCGGCTATGCAGGTTGCATCAACATTATTTCTAATTCTCTCCGAATCTCCTGTGAGGAGTTAGGTAACATAGCCAAGGTCACAGCTACTAAATGGCTGAGCTGGGATGCAAACTGAAGTGTGTCTGACTATCCAAGTTTATTGGATCATTTTACACCCAATAAACTAGTAAAAATTAAAAACGCTGACAATGTCTACTGCCGGCGAGCAGGTGAGAGGCAAAGAGGGAAGGTGGCAGATGGTCTCCAAATACGCCACCAGCAAGCCCGTCATTCCTCTGAGCGCCTGCCATTTCTCGCATTAGGGGTGGAATCTGTTTTCTTCTCCTTGAATCTGGGCTGGATTTTGGCTTGTTGTGACCCATAGGATGTGACAGAAGTAGCATTCGGGGAATTCTGAGTCTAGGCCATAAGTCCACTGATGGCTTCTGCTTCCTCCCTCTGGGAAGCCAGCTGCCGTGCTACAAAAAAGTCTCAGGTTAGACAACTCAGTGGTGAAAGCCCACGTGGGGAGAGGAGCCACGGGAGGACACCGAAGCACCAGGGTGGTGACTAAAGCTTTTCTGGACCTCCCAGCTCAGCCCAGCTTCTAGCTGAAGGCAGTTGAGTGAATGACCTCAGGCGATGTCAGCCGAAGAACCACGCCACTGAGCCCAGGCAACCCACGGGACCATGAAAGACAGCAGATTACTACTTGAAGGCCCTAAGCTTGGGGGCAGTTTTTGTGCAATGGTAAATCACTTAAATCAGGAAGGAAAAATAGGTTTGGCACCCACATCTCTGCAGCATGATGCCAAGCCCCTCTGGCTTCATTTCCGCACATTTGCTCCATTTTCACCACGACATGCTGGTCCTCCGAGGCCAAAATGAAGTGCCCCTGAGTTTGCCAGCTGTCTGGGGAGGCTGAAAAGGCGTGAGTCAAAGTGCCTTTGAGGAAGCAAGGCAGATAAACACAGATTTTAAAGGGGCTTTGCTGACAGCCCGGAACCAAACCGTGTGACAGAGAAACAAATGCATGCTCATCAAATGGTTGGGGGAGGGGGTGTGGGAACGAAAGAATCTGCCTCTCTCTAAAAGAGATCAAACTGATAACGGGTCAAAAACTCAGCCAAAAAAATGGGCAAAAATCAGGAAAAGGTAAGTCACAGAAATGCACACCCAAATCACTGGCCAAGGTAGGAAAAGAGGCTCAAAGTCACCAGCAGTCCCGGAAATACAAATTAAGTAAGAATTAGCTACCGTTTACATCATTGAAAATACTGATAAAACCTAGCGTTAGACAGGATATGGGGAGAGGGGCACAGCTTTAAGTTGCTATGGAAACATGAACGATTACACCTTTCGAAATGCATTCTAGCAACATTGTTCATGATGGCAAAACATTGAAGTGAAGTGAATATTAATTGATAAAGAAATGGTTGAACAAATCACAGTCCATTCATACCAGGAATATTTTGCAACTATTCAGAAGAATAAACTGAAGGTATAACAAGTGTCTTGGAGGGATTTACCCAAGGCATTGATGAGTGAGAAACGTATAGTATGTAAAAAACATGTTTCAAATAGGATCCTATTTTTTTTAAAACGACAAATCTTATCGCTATACATACATGTGTTTATATGTATGTATGTGTATATCTCTACATAAATGTATGTGAATGGATGTGTGCACAAAAGCGGACACACAAGGTCATTCGTAGGCATTACCTGGAAAAGGGTAGAGGGGTAATAGCAGGAAAACAGTGAAGGAGATAAGCCAAATTAAAGGGAGAAGAAAGGGAGAGAAGACAATAAAGTATGTGATTCTATGACCACATTTACACATGTGGATGTATGAAATATAGAATAACATTAAAGCAAAAACACTGAATAAAGTGAATAATGATCTCTATTTCGCCCCTACAGAGTCATCCCCAAAACACAGGATTCTGGCATTTTAAAATGAACCCTTTTGCTCTGCATCAGTTGCATGTAGAAGAAACGCAGGTGCGGGCCGTGAGCCCTGAGTCCCACAGAATGCGGGCGGGACCGAAGGCCGGCGGCCTCTTTCCTCCAGCACAGCTTCTGAGCCGGGAAAGCTTCTCAAAAGTGAGACACCTTCCCACAATCTCCGGGCTAGAATCTCAGCACACGGAGAGCTCTCCTGCGTCTGAGCATTGTCACACAGGTGGGACATGGTGGCACTTCCGGGCAGATGCCTGCTGATAGGTGGCCGTGTCCACCGAGAGTGACCACCTCACCTGCCCCCTCCTAAAACAGCCCAAGGCTTCTCCAGTCTACACCCGCCTCCCTAGCCAGCAGCCCAGCTTTATTTTCCTTCCTTGCCTCCCACGGCCACTTGTTCTGTCAGACCCCTAGCTCCCCAAGCTTCCTCATCCCTGCTCTCATTCCTCACGGGCTTCAACTCACAAACCAAGCTCTAGAGAGAAAGGTCAAGTACAGATTGCAGAGTTTCACAGAAGACCATATAGTCTCTGAGCAACCAAATACCACCCTTCTGTCTCCTTCTCTGGCAGCCAGCCCGCCCCACTCAACAAAAAGACACCCTCCCTCATGCCCAGACGTCAGTCCTTCTTAGTCCCCTAAGATAGAAGGTGGAAGAGACTCCCAAAGCCAGGGCGGCGGGGGCGGGGAAATGAGGAGCGACTTCTTGGTGGGTAGGGCGTCTCCTTGGCGGGTGTCAAAAACAATCTGGATCTAGACAATGGTGATGGCTGCACAGCACTGTGAATGCACGTAAGGCCACTCAATCGTACACATTAAAATGGTCAATTTTATGTTATGTGAAATTTACCGCAATTAAAAAAAAAAAGCACCCAAAGGCCTGGTAGGGCCTCACGTTACCCTTTCCAGCTTCCTGGCCGCTGGCATTCGTGGCTGTAGCATTCGACCAGCTCTCGAATGACTGTTCTTCAAGTCCACCTGAAGGGAGGAAGAGGAAACGTGAGGACACACCGCCCTCTCTGCACCAGCACCAGGAGATGAGGGAGACCGCCTGGCCACCTGGGAGAGGAGCAGCTCGCTGGCACGGGTCGGGCAGTAAAGATCTGTTCAGCAAAGGTTTACTGAGCACCTGCTGGGACCTGTTCCGGACACTATGGTAGAAAAGAATCTGCTTTTTTTTTTTTTTATAACCACATACATAATTCAGAAATTATAAAAGTATTACTCTCCTTGATCTGCTCAAGAGCACTTGAAGTCAAATACACAAATAGATAAATCCCCAAAAGTCAGCTTCCTGACCCCCACCTCCATAAGCAAGCCCAGATGCAAACAGGATGTATCCGCCCCCGCTGCAGAAAGCAGAGAGACGTCCGCCATGTTGCTTCTGAATACGTTCTGCAGTCAGTTACTGCTGCCTTGGCTGAAAGAGGTGTTCCGATGGCCTCTTTGGGGTGAGCCTCCTTTTAGAAATTGCTGTTTACTTTGTAAATCAGACTCTGTAGACACTGCCTCACTCAAGGACAATGATGCTTGCATTTGCCTTCTAGGAGCCATGATCTATAAGCCAGTTCCTATCCATCCCCACAAGGAACATGGTCAGTCACAAATTATTATTAGACCCACTGTGATTCAAGTGCAGTTCCAGCACTAGGGACCCAGCAATGAACGCGGCAGACAGGTGTGTACACCCTAAATGCGTGGACAATAAACAGTAAGTACGAAAATAAAGAAAGAAGATGCTCTGAAGAGCAAATTCAGTATGTGGCAGAGCATGATCGGAGCAGCTGCTTAGAAGGTGGTCGGAAAAGGCCCTTCCAGGGAGGCAACACAGGGGTCAGTGCTGCCCAGCAGAAGGCAGGATGGGGGAAGAACCCAGACCGGGAAGAGGCTTGCCCCATGGAGGCACCCACCACTGAGGCGGAGAGGGTCTAAAGCAGGAATGGAACAGAGGGGTGCGTTTTAATCTGTTTTACCAAGACCTCCCTGGCAGGCAAAAGAGAAAGCCGGGTGATCAGTTAGGAGCCTGGTGAAGGTCCAGAGGAGAGGGAGCAGCGGGGCTGGCTGGACAGTGCAATGGGGATGTGGGAGGCCTGTCACACGAGAGACGGAGTTGGAGGCAGAGCAACGAGAGAGGCTGATGGGACTGAGAAGGGCCACCAAGGACTCCTACATCTGAGGTTTGAACATCTGTGTGGGTAGTGGCACTAGGAAGCAGATTCGAGATCAAAGCCGGTGTCCCTGAGAGGGTATTACACATATGAACCCACACCAAAGCAACTACAGAACAATCTACTTGCTAATGCAAAGTTATTTCCTACCTTTGTTTAGAAATTTGCAGCTTACAAAGCAGGTTCCCTACATCCCCTCTGACCCCGAGTAGAATACTCGGTGGCAGACAGAGTGTCATCCCATTTTACAGAGGAGAAAACTGAGACACAAAATGATTATTCCAAGGTTGCCCAGCCCATCGGGGAAGCTGAGGGATTGGGATGGTCTCCCGGTCAGAGCCTGATAGTGTTTTCCACGCCCCACGGCCAGGAAGGGGCCCAAATACGGAAGGCCATGGTCTGACCCCAGGCAACCCCCAGAGACAGCCCCGCAGTTCCACATCCCAGCTCCTGACAGGCAGACTACCTCTTCCCGTCCTGTGACTCTGACACTGGCAGGGGACCAGGCGCATGCTGACATTTTTGTGTGCCTTCATCCTGCTCATTCCGATGCCTTTCTAGCCAACGCGGAATCCACTCACACACTCCCTGCAGCTGCCGGGGTGTTCGCTGCCAGCTCCCGGCCCTCTGGGTATTCTTCCAGTTGCGATATCATTTCCTCTTGGGCTAAAGGTCAGGGGAAATCCTGATGGTATGAAAATCACTGGCCAGCCGAGGAATGTGCCATGTGTGGAGGGAAGGAGGGCCAGAGGCTGAGGCTCTGGGACTGGCTCAGTCTTTTCTCTGCTGTGTGTGAATAAGACCTTGGGCGTTACTATTTTTCATCTGTCAAATGGGCTGTTGCAAGGACCAAATGAGGTCATGGGTTTGTTTAGGAACTCACTCATTCAACAAGTATTTATCCAGCACCTGCTACATGCCAGATGCTGTTTCTGTTGCGCAGGATGTGACACTGAGCAAACTCTACCCTGACCTCATGGAAATTATGTTCTGATGGAGGGTAGAAGAGAACACGATAAACAAATGGGCAACTAAATATCTAAGCTGGTTGTTAATAAGTGTTCACCAAGTGCCAATTACCGTGCTGACCGTGCACTAAGGATGCTGCTAAATGTTTTCCTGGCCTTGAATTTTGTAATTCTATCTTACAAAAGCCCGATGACAAAGGGACACAAATATCCCTATTTTACGTATGAAGAAACAAGGCTCCAAGAGGTAGAGCGACATGCCCGTCTTGAGAGGACAGAGCTTGTCAGGAGCGGCGACAGCAGGTGGCTCCTGGCTGACCCCCAAGCCGGCACGCCTTCCCCTCAGCCTCAGACCCAGGAAGAACCAGGAGGACAAGGCGTGCTGGGGAGAGGCCGGTTATGCCCACGGGACCCGGCGCATTTTCCAGGTCTGGGGGAGGGGGGCGGCGTCCAAAGTCAGTGATGAGGCTGGGCCCGTGGGCAGTTATAACACAGATCCCTCCTCTGTCATCCTTACCAGCAAGAGATCGAAGCCTCTGCCTTTCTTAGAAAGGCTTTCTCAGAAGTTCAAATCTCCTGCTTCCAGGACAGCTGAGCCTGGGATCTACCTGGAGTTAATGTGGGTTGGCCACTTGCCTGAGGGAAACCCTTGGGATGAGTTCCGACTCCTAAGAGAACCAACGAGGGCCCTGTGACACGGCCCCTGTGGCCGCCTCCACCTAGCGCTCAGGGGCTTCCCGCTGCTCTCCCCACTCCCATTCTGTGCTTAGCACCTTCGATTTCTGTGTCCCTCTTATTGATGCACCTGCCACAGCCACGCCCACCTCTTCACCTGGCCAGACTCTATGGGTGCTTCAAGTGTCAGCCTGGATACCATTTCCTCCAGGAAGCTGCCCCGTTGTGGGTCAGAGGAGCTCCCACAGCCCCCTGGACGTACATCTCTTACACAGAGTATCACGATTTCCTGTTGACTCAGCTGACCCCCTGGTCCAGTTTCTAGTTTTCAGCATTTTGAAGAAAGGGACTTGTTCTTGTCCCAGAATGAACAGTCAACACTGTGCCTGCCCAGCCAGAGCAGGCACTCAAAAAAAGATGTGATGTGTGAATGGACAGACAGATGGATGGATTGAAGGATGGCTGGCTGGCTGGCTGGATGAGTCAGGTAGACAGTGCTTGAAAAGAGAATTCAATCATTTCTAACTCAGTCTAACTGATGGAAAAATTCGTCTTTATCAGCTTTGGAGGGAGGAAGGCAGATATTCTCCTAACAATGGTTCTCAATCTTGGCTGCACTTGGATTCCCTGGGAAGCTTTTTAGAAAAATACCGATGCCTGGGTCCCACCCCCAGAGGCTCTTGTTTAACTGGTCTGGGGCAGGGCCTGGGCCATGGGAGTTTTTAAAGCTCCCCAGGTGATCCTGAATGGCAGCCAGGGTTGAGATTCAATGTTCAGAGAACCCTGTAAGAGGAAGCCCCATCTCATGATACTTTCTTCCAACCAACTTCTCCCCTTCTAGAAATGGAAGATAAGGGGCTGGAGACAGACACCAAACACTGAGGAAAGTCATTTAGCACATCTAAATTGGTGGAAAGCTGCTCTGTTTCAGTAAAAACTAGCAAATGAGTAAGCCAGGTGTGACTGTGGCTACAACTGCAGTAACAGGCATACAGAACAAGAAAGAGAAAAATACAGCCAGAGGCAGGCAAAGATTGGGGGGGGGTCGGGAATCAGGGTGTGGGGGTATGTTTTGCCTTGCGTGTGATTTCAAGACAAAAATATTTTTATATATGTGTGTATGTATATATATATCCTTATATTTGATCTTTGGTTAATTACCTCCTCAGTGAGAGGATATGCAAAAATCTTGGAGATTTCATTAGTCACAGGGGTTTATTCAAACGTCTCCTTTGCATGAGAAACCCAGGCTTACAGCTGGGCTCTGGGAAAGAATGCCCTCCAGGCCTTGAAAAGAGAGCTCCGGGCCGGCGTTCACCCCCTCACTGAAGCTCAGCGGAGGTCAGCAGCGTGATGCATGGGGACCAGGCTGAAATGTTTCCATCCAGCATTTGCAATTCAATCCCACAGTTTCCTTTATGGAACAATTCACTAAATTCAGAGTTGTTCTTTTTTTCTAATTCACCATATAATTCACCTCCCAAGTTCAATTAAGAAGCAATCTGTTAGCAACTTTGGGAGCAAGCTGCTTTTCTTTGGGAAAGCCCAATTTTCTTCCGCTCCCAACACAAAAGTGGCTTAATTATATGCGTCATATGAGACACTGATGTACACACAACGCCCCTCCACCACAATGAATGAAAGAGTAACTGTGCGCATCCAGAGATTTCCAAAGCCCAAGAGGGCAGAGCCTTGTTCCATAGATCAATATTGTCTGTTTGAACACAACTATGAATTCATATTCTTAATTTGGTCATTAATAAGCAGAACTTTATATTAACTATTCCCTCCATCCCTCATTCTTAGGGCTGAACATTACTTGGGTTTTGGTTTTCTTATGCACAAGAATAACTACCATTTTAAGTGCTGATTATTTGCAGGTACCGCACATATGCTACCTAATCCTCAAGCCACCCCTCTCGGGCAGGTACATTCCCATTACGCAGGCAGGGTGACTGAGGCTGAGGGACACACAGCCATTGCATGGAGAGGTTGAGGTTCTTTCCAGCTCAGGCTGGTGTCAAAACCTTTGACGCTCATCGCATGCTAACTTAACCCCACCAGGACAGCCTTCGCTCTCACGGCTACTGATGTGGAAGGCGACCTGAGTGGAGCCATATTAAAATAGGGCCAGAGAAGCCGTTTCAGGGGAACTGCCCTGCACACCTAGCTTTTCTTTATCTTCCAAACTGCACCAAACTGCCAACATTCCAAGAAATCGGTGAGAATGAGAATATCCTGTTTGTAAGGATCGACAAAACTGGACTGCACCAATGACAGGCGTTCTAACCAATCAATGAAATACAAATCTAGCCATTTACCTGATGACTGAACCTCAAGCCAGTCCATGAAGTACAAATCTAACCTCACCCCCTCCAACACCAATAAACTCTTCTTTAATACAAGTTACCTCACCTCCTTCCTTTCCCATGGAAACCCTGAGCCCCTTTCCTACACTGGGGAGACACTCTGGGGCTTCTGCCCGAATCTGTTCTTCCCAGCTTGCAAGTCTTTGATCTCACATGAACACTTGTTGCTTCTCATTTTGATGTTTTTATTTTTAGGTTAACACTGACTTTTTCATACAGGTATTTACAGTCCTGACCCATCAGAGGTAAACCTAGCATGAAAATGCTTTGCTTTACTCTATGAAAAAGAAGTAATCTCCAGCAAAGATCCTGAAATTTACTTTATTGCCAGTCCATTCATTCAGTAACTACTGGTTGAAAACCTGCTTTGGGCAGCACTGTGCGGGGCTTCTGAAGGCAGGGACAGCCAGGGCTTCCCTTCAAGGTGCGTTCAGGGTTCCAGGGCAGGGGATGAAAATCAGCAATAAACAACAGAGCATTCCATGGAGGGACTGAGCACTTTGGAGAAATTAAAAGAGAGTTTTTGAAAGAGAAATGGCAGATGCGAGCCCAGGGAAGATCTCTCTGAATAGACGAGTTTTGAACAGAGACTTAAATGATGAAAGGGGACATCCACCTGGAGAGAGTATTCTAGCAAAAAAAAAAAAAAAAAAAGGGCGGGGGCACAAAGCAAGTAGAAAAGTCCTGGAGAAGGGAAATAAGGGTCTGATGGGCTGGAGCCGGGGCTGAGTGGGCTGCACCAGCTCCCGCAGAGTCTGATCCTCACCCCGTGTCTTAAACAGACTTAATCTGCCATGCCCTTTGGTCATGTGTAAATGCAGCAGCAATCCCATGAATATGTAATATTATTCCTCTTTTACAGAAGATATAACTGAGGCTGAGGAACAAGTTGTCCAAGAGACACAGCTTGCACTCCAAGGCGGGCCCTCCTGACCCCGGAATCCACGCTCCTAACCCCTGCTCCTCAACCCCACACCGGTGCACGTTTGGTCTGCACAAGCATTCCGGCAAGGCCAGTGAACGATGCGTCTGCACACCCTCAGAAAACTACCTGCAAAACACGACCAGCTCAGCTGAGGTTTTCATTATTCATTAGGAAAAAAGTGACAAAGCCCCTTAAGCAGATTTTTCAGGAATGAACCAGGCAACCGTGATGGGAATCAATGTGTAATCCTAAGTAATTTAATGCCAAGCGATTTTTATATCTCTGCCAAATTTCAAATGATACAGAGAAAGAGGAAAATGAGTTAAAAGATTATTGCCAGTTTTTTTAATGAAGTGATTTAATATTGGCGAGTGTATAACAAAACAGGAATTCTTGTATACTGCTGGTAGAGAAGCTATATAAATTGATGATATTTTATGAGTAATTTAACAATATGTATCAAAGTCTTTTTTTTTTAAGATTTTATTTATTTATTTTTAGAGGGGGGAAGGGAGGGAGAAAGAGAGGGAGAGAAACATCAATGTGTGGCTGCCTCTCATGCACCCACAACCCAGGAATGTGCCCTGACTGGGTATCAACCCAGGGACCCTTTGATTCGCAGGCCGGCATTCAATCCACTGAGTCATATCAGCCAGGTCGAAGTCTTTTAAAACAGGTAATATGGCCCTGGCTGGTATAGCTCAGTGGATTGAGTGCGGGCTGAGAACCGAGGGGTCACTGGTTCGATTCCTAGTCAGGGCACATGCCTGGGTTGCGGGCCGGGTCCCCAGTGGGGGCAATGTGGGAGGCAGCCACACATTGATGTTTCTCTCCCTCTCTTTCTCCCTCCCTTCCTCTCTGTCTAAAAATAAATGAATAAAGTCTTTAGGGAAAAAAAAACAACAACAAAAAACCAGGTAATATGATTTTGACCCACGAATATGACTTCTAGATTTTGGTACTAAGGAATCAATTAGCAATTACGACAATGGATATTTATCTCAACATTTTTTGTAATAAAGATGTAACAACCACACCCAATAGGGAAATGGTAAAATAAATTATTATATAATGGAATACTGTAACCTCTTAACCTATTTTAGAAGAAAGTTTGCTAAATAGGAAACATGTTCATATTATACGTCAAAAAACAGATTAGAAAGTAGTACCCAGGATGATTCCAGTAGAATCTGATTCCATCTTTTAAAAAAAGCATATACAAAAACAAAAAATAAGGGAAAATATTGGATGGAAATACCCATGATGTACACTGCTATTATCTCCGGTTGGTGATTTTTGGATGAATTTTATTTTCTTATACACTTTCTGTAATTTCCAAATGTATTTAATATATTGCTTTTCAAATCAGAAAATAAAAAGATTTTCAAAAAGAAGAACTAGATTACAGCACACACTCTGCCTGAAGACGTGCTCTGCAGTTCGTAGTGTGTGTGCGCACGTGTACACACACGCACACACGGTTGCTGGGGAAACCTTTTCCAGTGGGAAAGAAACAGAGCTGTGTTTACACAGATGGAAAGCTGTGGTCCAATCTTTTTTTTTCCTGATTTTCTGCCCTGACCATGGAAAAAAAAAATAAGGAGTCCACACCTTGGCAAGATGGAACTCAAGAGGGTCGGTAAGAACCTCCTCTCAGTTCTCTCAGACAGCGTCGGTGGGCTCTCCCGAGATCCTGCCCTCCAGTCAGCCAGCTGGCTCCCAACTGCGTCCTGCACTGGCTGAGGAGGCCTCAGACTCCATGGTGCTCCCACTCCTGGGTGCTCCCACCCAGGCCAAAGCTCATGGCAGTCCCCTCAACCATGCAAATGTAAGCTCTCTCTTCCCAGAGCCTCCAGTTGGATATACGTACATGTTGCATGGTGCTGGACCTTCCACCCACGCTGAATGCCTGCATCACCATTTTTCTGGATTGAACTGCACCAGACTGGCTTATGTATGCTCTTGGAGTACGTGTTGTTCACCTGGCTCTCCTGAGCGCTGGGCTTCAGGTATTTTCGTTTTGCACACCTGGCCCACATCTTTTGTCCTCGGCCTTGCCATGGCTTCTCAGCTGTTTCCATCATCCATCGGTGCAAACTACCCTCTAAACAAAGTGGCTTAAAAACAAGCATTGTATGCTTGCTTCTGCTTCTGAGGGCCAGGAATTGGGGCAAGGGACAAATGGAGCTGGCTCGTCTCTGCTGCGCAGTGTCTGGGGCCTGAGCCAAGGTGGCTCAGAGGGGCCAGGGGATGGCTGAGACTGCTCACCTGGGGTCACGTGTCTGGGGCCTCAGTTCTGCTCCATGTGACTCCTCCACATGGCTCCCTTGGGCTTCATCACAGCAGCAGGGTGGTCTCAGGGTTCCAAGAGGCAGCATCCCCAAAAGGATGAGCCCTGGTGTTTTTTCAGCTTCTGCTTTCTAGTGTCCTATTGGCCAAAGCAAGTCACATGACCAAGCCCAGAGTCACTGAGGTAAAGGACTGTACAAGGGAATGACTATTTCAGGTGACCTTGAACATAACAGCCTACAACTTGCCAGATGGTTCTAGTAAGTGAGTTGCAAGATGGACCTGGAGTGCAAACTCCAGGGTCAGACTGCTTAGGGTTAAACCATACTAGGGGTGTGATCTTAAACAAATTACTTACCCTCTCTGTGTTTTCAGTTGTCTCATCCATAAAATGGGGATAAGGGTATTTGCCTCACAGTGTTCTTAGGACAATTAAGAGATACGATACCTGCAAGGCATAGAACAATGTCTGGTGCATAATCAGCACTTGTTGATTTCGCTATTACTCCTATTATTATTATCACTGTTGACTCTAAAGCTGTTCTGAAGTCTGAGGAAGCAGAATGGATGAAACATAAGCCGTGGAGACATTTTATACCCGACGCAATACAATTCAAGTAAAAAGTTCGAGTTCTCCTTAAAATAGATTTAACAAAACCAAGTTTAGTCTAAGAATCCACTGACAGTCAATGGCAGTCAGTGAAAGGCAGGCATCTCCTGTAGGCAGGCATGGTATTTCTTTAAACCTCGTTCCAAATGGTGCTCACCCAGAACAATGTGAGATATCAAATAACTATAAAAAATAACTAAGATATACTTCAAGACTCGGGTGACCAGGTTACGTGCAGTCACCCTGTTATCCCTGGGAGAGTGGAGCTGATTGGCCGACACAGGTGAGTGCCGCTGATGGGGTGTCCGTTCCAAACCGAAGGCTAGAGCTGTGCTGAGGGAGCCAGAAATGCTTACTGGGGACGTGGCATGTGCTGAGGGCTGTGTTTTCTGCCTTATGTTTATTTTCTCATTAATTCTCAGCACAGTCCTGTGAGGTAGGGACTATTACAAGCTTTAGTTACAGGTGAGAGAACAGAGGCTTGGAAAACTTGAAATAACTCACCACAGTCATCACACAGCTAGTAAGAAGCAACACCCAGATGCAACCCCAGGCCCATCTGACTCCACTGATGGCCTTTATAGTACAGGACTAGGGGATTTCAACCTAAATAATTGATAGCAAATATCCCAATAGAGAAGGTCAGGAAAATCCCAGCTCTTTATTCTCTGGGCAGCTGGACCACAAAGGGGCAGGTAGGTTCAAAGGGAGATCTTTCTGGGTCTACATCTCAGGGATGATTCTAAAGGCTCAGAGAGACTTGCTTGTATTCTGATGTGCGAAGTGCCTAGAGGATGGGGCAGGGCCTCTGAGGAAGAGGAGGAGAAGAGAAGGCAGATATGAATGGGAGCCTGAGCCCCCAAGGAAGTTGCCCAGGCAAACCACTCTCCGCCTTCCCAGGGAAACCCCGCCCCACTGGGAGGCTACCCTAGGCAAGTACTGACAGTTAAACATGTCCTAAACCAGGGGTCAGGCCAGATGCCCTTGAATACTGAGTGGGTTCTTCCTCAGGAATGGAAAGTGGTCCCCACAGGCACAAAGGAGAGCCCCTTCCCTCCAGCTGAGCTCAGAGCTATTGGATTCCCTTAGAACCATCTCAGGTCCCCACTTCTGGCAGGACTCAACACCTGCCTTGAATCAAGTTAGTTTACAATATGCAAGGCAGCTGTGAACCAGACACTGACCCACCCACATGAGCCACAAGGCACAAAGAACAGTGAGAGCAATCAGATGAAGGAGATCCCACTCCCAACCTGGAGGTCCAGGAGGGCTTCCTGGAGGTGGCATTGAAGGGCATGAAGAGTTATAACAAGTGGAGAAGGGAGGGCATCAGGCAGGAACAGAACATAAAAAGGAAACAACTTGCCTACCTTAGTAGCACAGCTTTTTGACCTAAGTGGTCTTTGGCAAGATACTTAATTCCTGTGAGCCCTAGTTTCCTCGTCCATACAAACAGACATAACAGAATCTAACTTTTCAGGTTGTAAACACACTTAATACAGTGCCTGGCACATTGCAGCCATAATCTTACTAGTGATTGTTCTTTGGGTCATCTTAGGAGGCCTCAGCCTCTTTTATCTTGATGATCATATGGTGGCCTCAGCTCTTGCCAACAGCACGGCTGTACTAGCCCTCCCTGTCCCTCCAAGTGGAGTTCTGCCCAGACCCTAGGTCTGGGCACCCCAATTCAGGACATGCCTAAACTGACCTGACAGACGGCGGCCTATTTCCGCCCTACCCCGTGGCCAAAACCTTGGCAGGGTCTGAGAGCACATCCCAGTTCATATAGGAGAAGGAAAAGGAGAAAGGAAGGAGGAGACATAAGAAAGCAGGAGCAGCTGCCTCACAGCAATGACTATCATCAGCATTTCCGGTGGGGTTCCCTCCTTTTTGGTTCTGCAAAGTTACAGAGGAGAATTGCTGGTCCTCAGAGGCCCTCAGGGGATTCTTTGGGACCTCTCCTTCACACACATTTCCAGAAGCTTTGGTGGGGGGTGCTTCTGGATGCTTGCAGGGTGTGACTGCAGTGGGGCACTAGAGGGGCATGGCAGGAGAAATTCAGACACACGGTGTTCATGGCTGAAGGCGAGACAGGAAGAGGGTAGCACGGGGACCTCGGAGCATGATGGACACCAACTAAATTCTTCCCTGAGACACTGAAGACCAAAATTTGGACTAACAAGCTAGATGCATAAGAGGAGATTCTAGAAGAATCTCTTCAGCCCCCATTTATTTCATTACTAGCAATGATCTCCTTGATTTGCCTATGTGTCTATTACCTGCCTCCCTGATACCCCCTAAAAAGCAAGCTCTATCTCCTTCACTGAGGCACACAGCAGGTGGCTGCTGGTGGGAGGGGGGACAGGAAGGGAGGCTGCAGGATGTGAGGCTACAGAAGACGTTCATGCCCTTCTCCGGGCAAGATGTGGTGACTCCCTGGATAGTGGCAGGACTATAGGGGTGGAGAGGAGGGTGCTTATGGGGGCTCTTTAGGCGATGGGACAAACATAACTCAGTACCCAGCTGGATGTGAGAAAAGAGATGGAAAGAACACCTTACTCAGCTCTGACATGTGACAAACGCATCCACCTGCCCATTCTTCATGCTGAAATCTGCCAACAGACAATCTCAGAGGGCCCATTGAAAACAGTCAACATGGGAGACTTGGGATAACGTTAATAGGAAATGCGTATAACTGCAAGAGGAGAATTGTACATTTTTATTGCAATGTATAAAAATAGTAGTAAGTAAAGACATTCATGTTCTTGGATGAATTGGGTAAATACTATAAACGTGCCAGTTTCTCCAAATGAAGTTATGGGTTTAGTGCAAAAATGGCTCAAATTCTAAGCTTAGTCTCTTGCATGAAGCCATCCCTCTCCTCTTGCTTCATTTACATCTCCCTCATGGCCCTTTACTCATTCATTCGCTCACTCACTCACTCATTCATTCATTCACTTATTCCTTCATTCAACAAGCTTGTATGGGGCACCTCTCTGTGCCAAGCTCTGTACCAGGTGCCAGAGACAGAAAAGCAGATCAGACACAGTTCCTGCTCTCGAGGCGCTCCCTGCCCTGATCATAGCATGCCCACAGTATAATAATTTGTGAACCAGTCTGTTGTCCCTACAAGACAACTCCTTGAGGACTGAGACAACACTTCTCGACCTCTGCCGAGTGGTGTTCATTGTAGATGCTAAGAAATACATCCATTGGATTGGCTAATGCTTGCACATATTATCTCAGCCGATTCTCACTGCGCCTGTGTGGGGTAGTGTATTATCATTGTTATTTCCATTATACAAATGACAAAACTGAATCTTAATGAGGTAAAGCACACATTTGTCTCCATAGAAAATCCTAGAAGGACTTGATCACACGACCTTTACACAGATAACTAAATAACCGATAAAGATGTACAAATGTCTCAAAGGGAAAACCCCATAACTTGGGTCACAGAAACAGTAACAGGGAATTCAGGAAATCAAAGGAAGGCGAAGGCCAACCCAGGCCTCTCTGAAGAAACAGAGGAGAGAAGCAGACAGAACGGCATGGGGCTTCACAACCTGTCTTTGACCTTTCAGGACAGAATGCAGCTTGGTTCACGGAGAAGTGCAGAGCAATGGCTTTGCCTTTAAGAGATAATACAGGTAATGAGAGGCTAAGGTAACTAATGTTTTGGGGGTGACGGCATATGTCAGTGAAGCGTAATGGGCCCTTTGCTTCAGAGAGGTTAATACCTATTAACAGTTCTATCCCACTGATTCACTGGGGCAGAAAGAACCTGTTTCGATGCCAGCGCATGTGCTGGGCCATTAACCAGCCCCCGCGAGACACTGAATGTCCTGTTTGACTTTCCTGTATTTTTCTCCCTGTGCCATCCAGAGCCCGGGGCCTGACATTGCAAGCAGGTGCAGGTGACTGGAAGTTCACGGAAAAGGAGACCAGAGGTTCCAGAGGAAGGATCTTTTTCCAGACCACCAGGCAATAGTTGAAGCTCTGGGATCCTCCTGCCTCAATGGAGAAGAAAGAAGTGGCCCTGGCCAGTGTCACGGGGACCTGAATGAGGGCCCAAGTTGGTGTCTCTTACCCAGTGGCCCAATATGCAAACTCAAATGCCTGCGGTTGGAGAGCCAGGTAAGTAACACATCAGAGTGAAAGAGGTTGGTGGGAAAGATGGACAGAGAGTAGTGGGGTCTGTGGCAAACCGCAGAGCGCCGTTCCTTTGATTTCAACCCATCATTATACAACTCTGCTGATGCTGCCGCATGGGGCTGCTGGGCCAGCGTGGCCAGGTCTCCCAACTTTTCAAGAGAAGTCATAATTCTGGAAATTTATGAGAAACCGATTTTTAAATGTTGTCAGTAAATTAAAAATGTTTAAGCACTACAGAACACACAAAACCCATCTGCAGATCAGACTAGGGCTGACCCCTTAGGACCTCTGTGCTGCAGCATGCATGGAAGAGTCAGGCCTCCAGGAGTGCCAGTGTCAGGGGGACAGGAATCCCCTGGGCAGCATCAGCCAAGGCACAGGGGTGCCAGAGGGTAACGGAGAACCTGGGAAGCAGAAAGCAAGAAGCAGTAGGAGCAGGACAGGGGCTGGATAAAGATCAGAAGTCCAATGCCAAGGCCAGCTGGGGCTTTCCTCTCACTCTTTTGGGCATACAGATTCACTGAAGGACACCACAGAGAAATAAGATGACCAGAACATGGGATGAGATTCCACTGGCAACTCTACCACCATCATCCCCTTCTCTCTCTGGACCTCCTTGGAAACCGCAGAAATAACGACCTAAGGATGTCGTGTAAACAGCGCCAGAACACGTGTGAATGTCCTATACATCAGCCACAGGTTAGCATGATGGAGCGGGTGGGGGGCTTGTTCCAAACTCGCACCAGCAGGGCCGCCCGCCGCCCCTCAAGCTGCGTCTCTGGCTTTCCCAGTCCAGCTCACTTGTCACTGGTGCCCAGTGTCTCCGTCCCCCACGTGCTCTGCTGTGGGAAGCAGGCTGACCTTTCTTAACCTCCTCTCTCCAGACCATTGGAGTTTGTTGTTGTTTTCTAAGATAGAACAAAGGGAGGCCGCAGCCACACTTCTGCAACACCTATGGGAGCCCACTGGAGGTCTCTCGAAGGTCTCGAGTGAGATGCAATTTGAGCAGACTGTCCTAAAGTTCCAGAGGCTCAATGGAGGAGGAGCCAAAGACACTGTTGTCCAATCAGACATGCATGCAGCATACCCCATGCAGGGAGTCCCCATCCACTCGAGGATTATCTTTGGCAAAAGAACCGAGAGATTCATTCTTGCCCCTCAGGAAGTTTAGAGTCCAAACCTCCATTTTAGAGACAAGGAAACTGAGGTCCCACAGGGTAAAGTGATGTGGACAAGGTCTGCCATACCGTGGGTAACTCTGCCATACAGTGGGTAACTCTGAAGGGCTGTGGCACTTAGTTCATTATTGAGCAGTAAATGCATTGGAAACAAGGATCAATTCCTAGCTGTAACAAAATTCACACATCCAAAAGTAGCCAAAAAAATACAGAGCAAAGGTGCAGTGCTTTAAGAAAACTACAAATGCTAAATTCAAAGATTTTAGGGGGTGATTACTTGCTGAGTAAATCATCCTTTATTTAGTCAAAGAATGATCCACCACAGGTTCTCCTAAGTCAGGGTGGGAACAATTTTCTATACCTAGGTCACTAATGCTAGAACAATTGATTGGAGGGCTGCCTAAATAAAAAGACTTTAAGTGTAGTTTATTTCACTTCTCTCTGCTTTTGAAATCAGCTACTACTTAAATTAAGAAAAGGAAACAGAATACCATTCAACAAACACAAACAAAAACATACACGATTAAAGGAGAGCAAAACTAGAATCAGATCTTTCCACCGGCCGAAACGGAGAGGCAGAGACCGTGCCCATGCGCAGCTCGCAGGAGGCTGTACCCCCGCCTTCCATGTGTTCAGATGGCCGACGGGAACTCAGAAAGTATTTTCCCATGAAAATAATGTAAATGGCAAAGTGGGCATGAGGTTACCAGGCTTGGCCCCAAGACCAGGTTCTCCCAAAAGGAAACGGCCTCCATACCTCCACCCCTGCGGGGTCAGTTCGCTCGCCCATCACCCCTGCAGACCAGGGGCTGCTCCGTCACTCATCTTCTCTGGACCCAAAGACACAGACCCGTTACCGGCTTCCATTACCGCTTTGCTTCCTCCTCCCACCTCCTCGCGGCTCTGCTGCCAGCCCTCTGACCAGCTCACTGCACACTCCTCTCCTTGGAAACCTCTTCCACTCTGAGCACTTCCATGGTACCCCTACATCAGTAGGTACCACAGGCATTCCGTGGGGGACCCTCGAGTTGAGGGATCATGATTAGACTTGGGTGCGGTGGCCATGAGGGGTCAGGTGCAAAAGGAAGAGGCAAAAGCCAAAACGAGACCCTCTGTGGGCCCCGAGAAGAGAAGCCAGCCTTGTTCCTTTCTCTCCGATTTCTAGTCCAATCCCTAAGAGGCCAGCTCTTCTGCTTCTGTCTTAGGTGGCCATGAGAATATATTCTTCAACAAACTATTTTACCTGAGCTATCATGAGTGGGATTCTCTACCTTAAAACTGAAAGAAACTTGTCTAGAATATCAGGTCCTAAGCTCTCGTTTGTCCTGGCTTCTCAAGCTAATCTCCCAATGTTGACTCAGGCTCCCAGAAGGGTGGCCCGCGAGGAGGCCTGGGGTAAGGGCTCCCTGGATGGATGGATGCCCTTGGGTGCTCACTGCCCCTTCCCCACCTGGCTCTGAGCCCCACTGTGGCTCCAAGTGGACTCCTAGCCCAGTTTCTCCAAATTCTGACCAATGTAGTCATAATAAAAATCAACCAAAAGGTGAATTTTCTTTTCCCAGCACTTCAAGTTCACAGTGAACTCTGGCTGCAAGCCAAGGTATAAGTCAGTCTCTGAATGAGGCCGCAGGGAACGAGATGATAGGATCCTTATGTTACATTCTTTTTTCCTTCCCAAAGAACAGATGTGCACTTTATCAGATGCCTCTTTATCATCTCAAATCATCTCACTAAATTGAAAACTTTATGGGCGGAATGACTGCCGGGCCTTCCCCTTCTCTCCCAGCTGCCAACTGCTGCTGCGGACCCAGCCAGCCCTGTCCTCGGTGGGGGGATATAGGGGTTTGGGAGCAGCACTTGAGGGCTTCCGCAGCACGTCTTTGGCCCCGGTTTTGATCTGTGGGACTCTGCTCAATTTCTAACCCTTGTCTCCATCGCATTCTCTCAGGCCAAGTTTCTGGCAGGTTGTCCCCCCAATGCCTACTTCGCAGAAGAACCAGGGGTCCATGCTTTGTCCTTCTGAGCTCCCAGTACAGAAGTGGAACGCCCTGTGAGTTCTAGGAAAGACCTCTGATGCTGCTTGTCTCTGCCCTCACGTGGATGTTACTGCCTCCCCACGGCCCTGCTGTGCCTTCCATCAGGCCCTATGCCCCAGGCTGGCCCCCAACACCAACACCGCCTGGATGGCAGCTGTCACTTGGGGACTTCTGTCCAGGAGTGAGTTCTGCCTGCGGGACCACACCTCCTCTGGGAAGTTGGTGGTCCCCCCAACCAGTGGGGGCTTTGACCCCAGGCCACGCCCCCTCTAGCCTGCCCCATTCCTCCAGGATGCCCAAAGCTTGACCACAATCACTGCCATCGTCAAAACTCCGTCTCCTTATTGGCAGAGGAAACCTGGATACAGCTGTATCCTTGGTGTTGAGCACCAAAGTCCCCAGTTAGCATCTGTTACTTGAAAGAAGGAACTAGGGAGGGAAAGGAACTCTAATCACTAACTTGGTGTCAGAGGGTCAGCAGACCTGTGGGGTAGACACAAGGGGAGAGTGCAGGGCAGTCCAGGGTCAGAGTTCAGCATGAGATCAAGTTCTAAACTGTGGGAGCCAAGGCAACATGGATGGGGCAGGGGTGAAACAGAGAGGTCAGCTGGGGGCCCCGCCACAGGGCTTTGAAGAGAAGGGCTGAAGGGAGCCCTGCAGGGGTGAACAGGAATGCCTCCACTCCCTCTCTGACTTGGAAAAGTGGAGGCGACTTAAGGACCACATTTCCATCTCAGGATCTATACAAGGGCCCAGTAAAGGTACGCTACTGACCACGTGGCGAAAGGATGCCCTTCTCAGACACTCCCCACAGGGCGATCCGGGCTTGCCTCACCTGAGCGTGAGCCATTCTTTCACCGCTGTCACCACTCCCAGCTGGAGTCTGAGGCATCACATATTCAAACAAACCATCCTGATCCCAGCTGGCTTCTTGGGGATGCAGAGGAGCAGGGAAACGAGGGGGGCACCATGCACTTCTGAGGCTTATGGCCCCATCCACAATTCACAGGTGTTTCGCACCATCCATTTGTCCAGCCTGATGCCAGAACTAGAGAGGGTGGACCAAGACCAAGCAAGGACAAATCAGAGCTGTTGACAGTCTGGTGGTTGTGTCAAGGCACACATTGAATGGCCATCAAAAATGATAGAGGGCAGGAGGAGGTGTGGCCGCATCAGTACACAGAACTCACCCTTGTCTCTGACCACCTCTCAAAGGTAGGGGTGCAGAGAGCAAGTCTTCACAGCTCAAGGGAACAGGGTTAGTGGCGATGCCAGCAGCTGTTTCTAGAAGCAATGGAATGTGAGGTTAAAAGCAGGCCTTTGACATTAGACACAGTTAAGTCCTAATCTCAGCTCTGCCAATAATGAGCTGTGTGATCAAAGACAGTTTACAGGCATCTGAACGTCAGCTTTCACCTCGACAGGTGCTAACAGCGCCTGCCGCAGAGAGCTGGTGTGGGAAGATGCAACACACCGCCTGGCAGACACGATTCTTCCTTTTGTTGTTGCCACGAAAGAAGAACCATCATTTAACCTACTTTCAGGTCTCTGTTTAGCCAGCTTTGTGACCCAGAGTTTGACTCAGGAGGACTAGGGAAGTCTTCACGTTGGGGATTTATAGAGACTTCCCCTGTGCTGGTGGGATCTAAATCCCAGGATCTGATCAGATCACGTGGGTGCAGGCCCAGCTTCAGACACTCCCTTGTGGGTGCCAGCAGAGTACTGCACAGAAAAAGAATCCCAAGGCATTTAGAGAGTGTGGAGTCTGGGACACAGAGGTGGGCCCGAGAGAAGAGATGGCAGAAGGGCTGGCCCAGGGACAGCCACGTGGCTATTATTTATTGAGCACCGACCAGGTATCAGACTCTGGGGTAAGTGCTTTACCTATCACACTTCTTCAAGTCCCCTGCAAGACAGGTGTTAACATCCCATTTTATAAATAAGGAATGAGTCACTCTAAGTCCCACAGCTAAGCAAGACAGAGCCAGGCCTGCCTGACCCCAGCACCCACGCCTTTCTACCCAACCCAGGAAGGACATCTCAGCAGTGTGGAAATAGGAAAGGGAGACTGTGGACCAGAGTTTCATAACTTAGGATCCACAGAGCAGTTCAATGTCTTGAAATTGAAAGCAAAATTTGGTGTGTATGTGTGTACCTTTTTCTCAGAGAAGTGCTCACAATATTCATCAGATTCTCAAAGGGGTCTGTGAACCACAGGATGTCAACTTAAGGGAAAAGAAGTCACCAAGACCTTATCCTCTGGGCACCCCCTCCTCCAAAGCTCATGAGAAGACAGTGGGGAGGAAGAGAAAGATTGCTCCCTGCCAGCTTCTTGTCCCTCTCCACCTTTCCAAACCAGCGGCCCCACCAGCAGAGGCCACCCAAGTTCACGGAGATGGCACTTGGCATTGCGTGATGTGAGAGAAGACAGACTTGAGCCCAGCCAACTGCCCAGCAAGAGTTTAACTGGGCGTTCATTCACAAGCTCGGGGACATTGTTCCTTCTACAAGATGTCACAGGGAACCACTACTGCCCCAGTTCTTACCTAGACACTTGTCAGTTAGTAGCACTCCCACCCCCAATAAAGGAAATTGAAGAAAAATGAAGCCATGTCTGCAAAGTTTGGGGAATGTCTCTATAGAAGAAGGGGCTGAAAAACTAGTCTGTGGATGGGACCACTGAAAACAAGCCCGCACCAGAGCCTCATAGCTAAACACGTGTTTCCAAGTCTTGAACTTAACTGCGTCTAATGTCAAAGGCCTGCTTTTAGCCTCCACACCCCATTGCTTCTGGAAACAGCTGCCGGCATCGCCACTCACCTTGTCCCCTTGAGCTGTGAAGATGAGGTCTCCCCACACCTGCCTTTGAGAGGCGATGGTCGGAGACAAGGATAGGCTCCGAGTACTGATGATGTGGCACCTCCTCCTGCCCTCTGTCATCTCCGGTGGCCTTTCAGCGTGTGCCTTGTGGCATCCACCAGACTGTCAACAGCTCTGACTTGTCCTTGTTTAGTCTTGGCCCACCCTCTGTTGTCCCAGCATCAGGCTGGCCTCTTCGGGGAGATTGTTTTCAGCAGCCCCAGTGGCAGACGGTAGTTTTTCAGCCCCTCCTCCAGAGGAGATATTCCCCAAGATTTGCAGACATGGCTTCATCTTTTCTTCAATTTTCTTTATTGGGACTAGGAGTGCTGGTAACTGGTAAGTGTTCAGGTAAGAACAGGGACATCTTGTGAAATGTCCCTGTGACATCTTGTAAAGAGATGGTGGCTATGACATGGAAACCACCAGAGTGTCCTTCCATAGAAGACAGGATAAAGAGGACGTGGTACTACGGAGCCATAAGAAAAGATGAAATACTGCCATTTGCAACAACAGGGATGGATCTTGAGAACATCATGCTAAGGGAAATAAATCACACAGAAAAAAATCAAGAACCATATGCACTCATATGTGGATATAAAACTGAAAGCAACAAATGAACAAAAAGAAAAACAAACAAAAACCACAGACACAGACAACAGCATGGCGGTTGCCAGAAGGAAGGGGGTTATGGGGGATAACAAAGGGTAAAGGTGATCGAATGTATGGTGGAAGATTTCACCTTGGGTGGCGGGCCCACAGTGCAATAGACAGATGATGTATCACAGAACTGTGCGCTTGAAACCTATATCATTTTATTAACCCATGTCACCCCAATAAATTTAATTTTAAAATAAAGTATTGAGAGCAGAGACATGCTGGGTGTTTTTTAGACCCTCAAACCTGGAAAGGCAGAGCCCAGAAGCCCGTGTAGCACATGTGGGTATCTCATGGGGACGAACTGGCCTTTTGTGCCCAAATGTAGCCCCTCCATGCTCCATGGCCTTTGCTTCCCTGTTTTTATTTTTCTAAGCTGAAACACCAGAGCTCAAAACCGGAGCTCAGACTAGCTTGAAAGAAATGAGGATGTGGTTTCATGAGACCCTCTATTCAGGCAGGAACACTGAGACCAAGTGATGGCAACATGTGACACTCAAAGTCACGGCCAGAGTAGCACAAGGAACCCTCGGAGCCAAAGGGTCTGCCAAATGGAAGGGACCCCATCACTCAGAGAGGAGGCCCAGAGAAGGGAGGCACGTTACCTGAACTTGAATCTATGACTTGCACCTGCTAATATATTATTTTGGACTTGGATGCCCACACTGGTGGGCTCATGCAGACGCCCGACACAGATGGCAAGAGCTTAGGAAATGAGGATTTAGAGCAAGGTTGGTTTCTTCCATAGAGATGGACATGGCCCAGTGGCTCAGAATAGACAAGGCACGGAACATCAGCTTCCATCAGAGCCAGTGAGTAATTAACACCATCTCCCCTTTCAGAGTCCTGGTTACAAAGGTCAAGAAATCAGATCCATTCAGGATGAGATTTCCTCTCCAGGTTTCCAGACTTTTGCAAAGATGGGAGTGTTCAACATGGTCTTCCTGGACTCTTCAGGGAAGAAACAAACATACAGAAAGTCCCCAGCATCAACCATCCGGGCCTTCCTTTCACATCTTGTGCGGCCAGCTGAGCGGGGTCTCAGGACTCAGCAGTGTGGGGTCAGGACCCGGACCATCGAAGAGGAGGCAAGAGGATGTGTGTGTGCATCTGTGTGTGTGTCCCGCTAAGTACTTCCTTCACTACACAGCTAATCCGATTAGCAGCTTTAGGAAACTGCACTGTTCATTCAAGGGCCCCATTCATAGAATGGCTTGGCCCATGCCTGCCCAGAACTCCATTCTTCTCACTGCAAATAAAATGCACACTGGACTTTCTCTCCCTCGAGAATGTGCTCTTGCCTCCTTGCCCCCGCGCACCTCCAAACCGCTGCTGCCACTTACTCCCGCATCTCCCAGGCAGGGCGATAGGCCTGTCCGAAAACTGGGGGAAATTCCAAGCACAAAATGAGGCTAATTTTTAACAACAGTGTCAACCCTGGAGGCGCCCCCCGCTGGCGGCTGTGCCCTACACACAGCAGTTGGAGGGCCCTGAATGAGTCACTGGCTTTCTCTGGGCCTCCATTTCTTTTTCTGCAGAATGGGGACTCGGAGCAGAGGGCAAAGGTGGAACGGAGGCTGGAAGGAAGGTCACTCAGGGCTTGTACAGAGTGTCACTGTGTTTGGCTGGAGGATGAGGAGAGAGAAGGGAGCTGGACATGTAGGTTGTGGACAAAGCGTGGAGGGCCTTGGAGGTCAGACTAAGGAAGGCTTCTGATAAGCGACAGGGAGCCGTGGACGGGTTTTCGGGAGTGTGCCTGCACTTGTTTCTTGGGCTGCCATAACAAATTACCACAAAGTGCATGTCTTAAAACAGCAGAAATCTATTCTCTCACAGTTCCGGAGGCTACAAGTCTGAAGTTAAGGTGTTGGCAGGGCCACGCTGCCTCCGAAGTCTCTACGGAAGAATCCTTCCTTGCCTCTCCCTAGCTGCGGTGGCTCCCGGCAGTCCTTGGTGCCCCCTGGCTCCCAGCTGCATCACTCTGATCTCTGCCTCCCTCTCCACATGCTTTCCTCTCGCTCTGTCTGTGTCCTCTCCTCCTCTCATAAGAACTCCAGTCACTGGATTTAAGATCCACCCTAAATCAAAAGTGATCTCATCTCAAGACCCTTAACTAATTAGATCTGTAAAGACTCTATTTCCAAAGAAGGTCACATGGTTCCAGGTGGGCATGAATTTTGGGTGGGGGTTGGAGGACACTCTTCAATCCAGGACAGTGGTTGCAAGGTCAGGGCCAGGAAGGAAGATCGCCTGGAAGCAGGATGGGGAGACAGACTAGGGGCAGGGAGACTGATCAGAACCAATCCACAAGCCCGGGGCCCTAAGAGAACAAGGAGGGTGCTCCTTCTCCCTTCTCCACCAATGCTGGCCAGTGCCTTCTAGGTCCAAGGAGCTGGGCCACCTCTGGGGCATCCAAAGCTTACAGACTCTGGCCTTCTCAGCTCTCTCACCAGGTGGGTACATGTTTCAAAGGCCTCAGGCCCAAGCCCCCAATGTTCCCATTCTCCACTTTAACCTTAAACCCTGCTGGGGGTCCCAGCGCCCTCAGCAACTTTTTTTGTGGCCAGTGCAGCACCCTGAGTAGGCTCTTAAACCAGCCCGGGTACATGGTCTTTGCTCGTGCCTTGGCCCAGAAAGAGTGCAGCCTACTGTCCAGTGTCGGCAAAGGAATGCGCACGTGCACCTCTGCTGTTCTCCGTTCTCCCTAACTGGCAACACGGCAGCCAGGTCTGCACAGGGGAGGACACACGGCCTGGGAGATGGGAAACCAGGTTCTGCCACTGAGTTTGGGGTGTTGGGCTCTCCTAGGAAATGAAGCCAACTAGGTCACTTCTAGTGCAATGACATCGTTTCATTCTGCAGCCAGGAAAGCAGCTCCGAGCTCATCGGATGAAGCAGGGGAAGGGGGCCTGGGCTGCACTGCATCCCCCCCCTCCAGGGTCTCACCTTTGAGTCACCCTCCTCCCCCGACTCCCGCACCCTGCCCCAAAAAGCAGGCGGACTTACCCAAGCTCGGAAATGAGATAACCTATACCTGAGAACATAGTACATCCTTTCAAACATTTGGAAGTACCAAGTGGGGATAAATGTGTGTTTCCTTTTTAATTTATTTTAAACCAAAGCAAATGTTTACAGATGTATGCACAGCACTATTCACAGTAGTAATGTTTCTAACAGGAAAAACATTGCAGGAAAAAAGGGAAGCAACCTTCAAGCCCATCTATGTGGGATTAGTCCGACAAACTGTCACAGTTAATTATAGTTAATTAGATGCAACAGACCTCAATGTCCTGCACAAGATGTCCATTGGCTGTGGCAGGTGAAAAGCTGCAGGTCGCACAAGAGATGGTGAAAAAAACCCTTTTACATTTTAAAAATACCTGCATGCACATGGCCGGAGGCAGTGAGGCTGGAAGGAATGCAGCAAACATAACTACGGGGCCCCAGGGCTAGGGAAAGGGCATTTTCACTTTCTACAACTGTAAACTACTGGACTTTTTTTAAACCACTGGCAGTATTAGTTTAATCAGCAAGAACAATAAAACGATTCCCATTCTGAAAATAAAAGAACTATTCCAGATAGATGCAAAGTACACTTGGCCCTCAGAGAAAAGTAATCAGGATAAAAATTACCTTACCAGAAAAACACACTGGGAAAACAAATAATATCAGACTTGGGAAGGAAGACACACCAGGTAGGTACATGTTCCAACGGCCTCAGGCCCAAGCCCCCGATGTTCCCATTCTCCACTTTAACCTTAAACCCTCCCAGGTCTGGGGTCTTCCTGCAAATACTACTACCACTAGAGGGAGGATTGAATGTGGGAGGTGGGGACAGGGAGGGCAGGAGACAGTAATGGGGAGAAAATATGAACAACTGTAATTGAACAACAATTAAAAAAATAAAAAAAAATACTACTACTACTATCACCACCACTACTACTAATGATAATGATAAGGAGGAAGAGGCAGAGTTGATTTTATTGAGCATTTATTATGAGCCAGACACTATGCTAAGCATTTCACTCATATTCTTTTTGTCCTCAGAACATTACTATTCCCATTTGACAGATGAAGAAACTGAGGCCCCGCTCAAGGATTCAAGCTCAGGCAGTCTGAATTGAAAGCCTGTGATTGTGAGCAGGGCTATAACCACCCTTCCAGAAGCAAAGCCCTGTTGGACCTCTTCCTCTCTTAGGCCCTGGGGAGATGGCTGCAGGGTCCGCCAAGTCTCCATCTGCCTGCTCCTTCTCCCTTCTCCACCACTGTTGGCCAATGCCTTCTAGGTATAAGGAGCTGGGCCACGTCTGGGGGGTCAGAGGGGATCCACCTCTGAGGGAGGGACTCTGCCCGCTCTCAGCTCACAGGGGAGAAGAAGAGAGAAGACAGACTCTCAGATTCTTAGGCAGAAGGCTGCTGGGGTAGTACTACAGGGAGGCGGAGGCGGGGTTGCTAGGCCTCCCTTCACGGCAGCATCCTCAGGCAATCTTCTGCACAGGTGGCCCTCCAGCAGCTGGGAATACAGCTGGCATGGGGGCTGGCACCCCTAGTCCCTCCCTGGGGCATCTCACATTTGCCCAGCCTGGGCCCCTATGCTGAGCCATGGCAGGTCCCCCAAGGACAGCACAAGGATCGCTGGCAGGGGCAACCCTGAGCATTCTGTAATGATGGATGGGTGTTAACCCGCTGCTGTGCTGGCCCAGAGAGTGTGCAGCGTCCCCAGGCCGCACAGAGCAAGACCCGAAAGGCCTCACTGGGTCCTACACGGTGCCCCTCCTGCTTTCCAAATCAATATGTACCCATACAGAGTGTAAACTGGTACAACCACTTCGGAATCTGTTGGCCAGTATCTACCCGAGCTAAGCTTATACATACCCTATGACCCAGCCATCCCACTCCTGATTCCATGCCCAGCGGAAACAAGGGCTTGTGTCCACCCAAAGATAGGTACAGAAATGCCAGTAGCGGCTTTATCTGTCACAGCCCAAACCGTGAACTGTCAAACGTCTGTGAACAGAAGGGTGAACACACTCGGCTACATTCCTACAACGGAACGCCACACAACGAGGGAGAACGAACGACTGCTTCACTCAGCAACGCGGGGGCGCGTCAGGGCACAGAGCCGAGTGGAGACGGACAGCAACCACACGCACTGCACGGCCCCCTTGCGCAGGCGGGTGGATCTGCAGCGCGGAGGCCAGATGCGTGGCGACCGTGGGAAGGTGCCGATGGGAGGGGGCGAAGGGGAGTCTCCGGGGCTCTGGGAATGCCCCACACCCTGGTCTGGGTGGAGTTACATGGATGTATGTGAAGTTTACTATTTTTAAGTAATAATGCAAAAAAAAAAAAAAAGTTGAAAACAATTGTAACCACATAAAGATCACAATCAGGTCAACTTCTCTAGGCCTCCAGGCAAGAACTTGAGGGAGTCTGTGCTTAGCTGGAGTGGCAGAGTCATGAAAAGATGCTTCCTTTTGTTAGAGCTCAATTAAGGCTGTGGACACGAGTGTAAAAACTAATCTGGTTTCTCAAACCCCACTTAAAATTTGAATAAACTTTTCAAACCATACATAAGAGGTCCCCAAAATCCTAAGGAATGATAGTCATAGAAACAGACACCAGAAAGAAGCTCAAAAGGGCCTAACTAATCCTCCCTCCCCCCAGCCACTGGCAATAGGTTGCCCTGACCTCACGACAACCTCTGCCCTCTTGCTCGCCCCCAACCCTGTGGCCAGCTTGGAGCTCAGGACTTGGCCTTGTCCCTGTAGTTGCTCTCGGTCATCATGGGCCATGCAAGTAGCCCCCTCCCCCGACTCTGGGCACATTCCCACCCACCCCCCTCCACAGAAAGAGAGAACCAATCACTGGACAAGAAGGAGGCCACGTAACCATCTCAATGGTGACCTGCTGTCCCATTTCCCAGCATCCCCTTCCCACCGCAAGAAGAAGCCCTCCCTCTGTCTGGAAAGTCCTTCTCTCTGCTCTGACTCCTTACTCCTCAGACTGGCAAACTCCTCACTCTCCCCAGGACCCGCTTCTCTGGGAAGCCTTTCTGACTCTCCCCGCTCAGTAATGTCCCCAGGCCTGGGTGCCCCCCTGCCCCTGTGCTTCATGGGATCCCTCCCCACATCACCTCTAACTCTTCAGCACTCTTTTTGGTTTCTGCACTTATTTCCTCCACTAGCAGGTGAATCCTTAAGAAGAGAAACCTCATTTCATATCCTTCTCAGGATTTAACACAAGACCTGGCACAAAGTAGACACTAGATAGAGGTTTCAATGAATGAATGAGTGAATGGATAAATGAATGGAGACCACACCCAAAAACCTGAATACAGTATAATCTCCTCCTTCCCTCCCTAGTGCATAACAGACCCCAGGGCCTTTCGTGCCAGGAAATGATGAAATGAAGAATTGGTGAATCAGCTTTAGTGGAACCTCAGAGCCTTGCAAGGCACCCAAGTCATGAGGAATATTCTGGATGCCACCAAGTACATCCACAGCAGGGGGAGAGGTTATCTGACAGCCCCCTCCCCCACCGTCGTCATGAGCAAGCAGTGTAGGGGGACAGCCCGAGCTGCCAGCCAGGACCCAGCAGCATCCTCAGGGCAGCTGGTGGGCTCTGGAGAGCAGGGGGAAAGAGGACTTGACCAGAGTCACGTCAGGTGAAAGCTGAGCAGGTCACATCACACTCCAGTTCGGAAGCCTTGGGCAGGCCCCTTCCAGCCCACGGGGGAGAGCCCTGGCTCGTTGACTCAATAGGCATCGATCTCCCTGGGAGTTTCGCCCACTATGGGCACACTCCCACCTCCCCCTCCAAGGGGCGCCTTCGCCATCTGCCCCAGCCAACCTTCTCGGGCAAATGTCTCTACCACAACCCACTCGCAGAGCCACTCTCCAGCGCCACGCCTCTCCTCTGCCCCCTGAAGGAAGACAGCCCCTCACACCCTGGCTTTACACATAGCTTCCCCTCTGCCTGAAATGCCTTTTCCTGGTTGTTCACATAAGGAACTCCTACTCACCCTTCAAGACTCGACTGAGGAATGCCGGGTTGCACGATGCCTTTCTTGGCTCACCTCAGTAGGCTTCTCCACTCACTCCCGCCCCCCTCTTCCCACTGCTTTTGGTTCATCGCAGCACTTGCCAGGAGGAATTACAGCTTACCTATTTACATTCTGGCTTCGTTCAGTAGACTGGGTGTGGTGATGAAGTCTGTCTCTGCACGAGAACGTGTCCTGTGCCCGGCGCCACTACCCTTGGAGCCAACCCTACCAACCCCTTAGGGAGGGAGTGTCGGTTTCATCCCCACTTTACAGAGAGGTAAACTGAACCTTGTAGTTGTTAGAGAGCTTGTCCAGGTCTAGCCTCTGTCTGCCTGGCATGAAAGGTCACTTCGAAGGCAGAGGTCACACCTTACTTCTTATCCAGAACTGCACTTGGCCCATGTTAGGTGATCAAAAAAGGGTATATTCATACCAGTTACAGGGGATGAGTAAGTCCTGGAGATCTGCTGTACCATGGGGTGTGTGCAGTTTCCAATACTGTTTATACACTTAAAATTTTGTTAAGAGGGTACATCTCACATGATGTTCTTACTACAATAATTTTTTAAAAGCCCTGAGAAAAAGGAAAAGAGGGTGGGAGGAGGGGATCTCGGGCAGCAGGACAGTGTAGCATCGGGCACACGTGCGATTTAGCCACCAAATAACAAGCCATCCTCAGCTGCCCCAGCCCACCAGCCCCACAACTCAGCCCCCGGGCTGCTTCTGAGAAGGCCATCCCACAGAGCAGGGTGTCTGAGCTCACTGGGCAGGGAGGTGGGGGGCACTCAAGAAATCAGTCCCATGACTATTCACCCCGAGGTGGAGGCCAGGAAGGAGAGCAGGCGATAGTAATCGAAGTCAGAAGGCCCACCCGTGTTCCCGGGCCCCGGGGGACTTCACCTGGGTTGTCAGCCACACAAGGGCAGGATACCCCAAAACAAATATTGCCAGTGCTAATCATTATTAGCATCATCATCAGACATGCCCTAAATGCATCCCCTCCAGAACCCTCTCCGGGTGGGAAGTGCTGGACCCCGAGGCCAGAGTCCTGAGAACCTAGCTGAGCTCCAGTCTGAACCCGCTGAGTTCAAGCCTGAACCCTCAGATAAACAGGCAAACGAGATTTTCTTAGAAGGATCAGGGCGCTCGGAGGCTCCAGCTCCATGGCCTCTGGATTCCCACAGACCGGCGGGCACTGGACTGACAGGTCAAACACTGATGACCCGCGGTCCACGTCTACCCTGAGGGCGCCCTGGCCCTCCCGCCTGGAGCAGGGGGGGAGGAGGATGCAATACGTACCTGTCTGGTGCCCCGTTTCCGCCACCGACTGCTTGATCCAGTCTTGGGTCTTGTCGATATGAAATAACTTCAGGTCTTCTTCATCTAGGGCAATGTCTCCCCAAAAAACAGCTGGGAAGAAAAATAAAAATGGACCAATTTAAGCTGGAGGTCAAGAAATGGCTTTACTGATGCCCCAGAGGGCACTGGGTGCTGAGTAGCAAACTCTATCCAATCAAATGTCATGCTGACATGGGGCTGGCAGAGAAAAAGGAACGACAGATAATAATTCTTGTGCATTAAAGCTACAGGGCTTGGGCCAACCATCATAAAGATCGAAGGCCTAGGTCTGCAAGGTATTTTGAAAGGTCACCCTGTCTTTCTCTAGCTGTAGGCAGCTCTGGGCAAACCACCACAATAGAAACAGCTGTTTCTCTCTTCTCCAGAGTCCCCAGGATATAAATGAAAAATCATAGTGTGATAAATGACACCGCTGTTTACAATACTTCCTGTCCTTCCCTGGGGGAAGGTTATATTTCCCTGCCCCACTGATGTCAGGATGAGCCACTTTCCTGCTCCAACTAACTGAGCATGGGAAGAAGCTTTAAGAGCCAGGGTTTCATTCTCCACGTCCTCTTTGCCCAGAAGACAAGCAATGTTCCAGGTGGGGGCGACTTTCCCACCCTGGGTTCTGGAGCAGAGATGATGTGAAGCAGAGAGACGGCTAATTAGGATAGATACGTAGCATGAATGAGGAAAACAAAGACTGTTATTTATTATAAGTGTCTGAGAGTTGGGGCTATTTGTTACTGGGGCACAAACTCTTTATCCTGACTAGTACAGAAACTGCTATCAAAAGTGGTATACAGTTGTAACAAAAATACATTGTCTTTGGGCCACCTGGTGGGTGTCAGGGAAACTGTTACTACAGGCTAGCAGGAAGTGACCTATATCATGCAGTGATAAAGCATTTGGTAATACTGCAACACTGCCTGCATTAACTCGGAAGGCAGAGGATGAACTAAATGAGCTTATAGCTTTAAGTGAGGAGACTGGAAGTCAGAATGTTAATTGCACGCCTTAGTCACTCTAGCTGTGTTTGACAAGGTACTGCAAGAAAGGTTCTTAAAAAGAATTGGGCATGGAGGCATCACACTCACTGATTTCGAACTATATTACAAAGTTATAGTAATTAGAACAGTGTGATGTCAGCATAAAAACAGACATATGCATCCATGGAACAGAACACAGAGCCCAGAAATTAATTTATAACAAGAGTCAAAAACATAGAATGGGGAAAGGACAGTCTTTTCAATAAATGGTGTTAGGAAAACCAGACAGCCACATGCAGAAGAATGAAACTGGACCTCTCCCTTGCTTCATACACAAACATTAACTCAAAATTAAAGATTTGAACATAAGACCTGAAACCAAAAAACCCTAAAGAAAACACGCAGTAAGCTCCCTGACATTGGTCTTGACAATGATTTTCTGAATCTGACACCAAAAGCGAAACAAACAAGCGGGACTCCATCAAACTAAAAAGCTTTTGCACAGCAAAGGAAACCAACAACAAAATGAAAAGACAACTTAATGAGAAAAAATATTTGCAAACCATCTGATAAGGGGGGATAACATCCAAAATATATAAATAACTCATACAACTTAATAGCAAAAAACAAACAATCTGATTAAAAATAGCTAGAAGATCTCAATAGACATTTTTCCAAAGAAGACATACAGACGCCAATAGGTACTTGAAAGAATGAAAAAAGCATCACCGGGGACAGAAAATCAGAACCACAGTGAGATCATCGCCTCGCACCCGCTAGAATGCCACTTACCGAAAGGACGGAAATTTGTCTCCACGAAGACGTGGAGAAAAGGAAACCCTCGCACGTTGTTGGTGGCAAGGCAAACTGGGGCAGCCACTGTGGAAAATGGTATGGAGGTTCCTCAAAACATTGAAAGTAGAATTACCATATGATCCAGCAATTCTATCTCTGCATATTTATCCCCAAAACACAAAAACCCTAGCTTGAAAAAATATATGCACTCCCATATTCATTGCAGCATTATTTACAATAGCCAAGATATGGAAACAACCTAAGCATTCATTGATGAGTGAATGGCTAGAGAACTGTGGTACGTACATACACAGGAATATTATTTGGCCATAAAAAACAATGAAATCTCACCATTTCCTACAACATGGATGGTCCTCCAGGGCATTATGATAAGTGGCATTGTGTTTATAAGAAATAGAAAACAATCAATAGTGTATACGATGAGGACTGACTAAAACTGGAATAAATGTTTCATTATGTGATTTGGTAAAATGTATGTAACTATCTTATTGAATAACATATGCTAAAATCTGAAAGAAAGCAAGGAAAATGTTTATCTTGGGTCTTATTCATGTATCTTAAATTTAGAAGTCCAGAAAAATTCCAATTACAGTAAAAGAATCACGGTCATTAACTTACCCTACTTCAATTGTTCTGAATTCAAAACGTGCCACGGTGCACCCAGCATTCCCGTAACAGAAATCTACACAGACAGAGGAAGGCAGGAGAACTACAGGCCGAGCTGCCCGGACTCGTCAGTAGACAGGGCTGCTCTGTAACCCGCTGTCGCTCGTGTCCCCTTCGGTGTCCAGAGGCTTGCAACACACCCAGGGCTCAGTGGGACTCCACATGGGTGACGGGGGAGGGCCCCCGGGGCCAGGGCATCCTCCAGCAATGATAACAGGTTATCTCCACTCGGGAATTTCATCCAGAAGCTTTAGCATCTGGAAATTCATTCCCTTAAACTCTCTGAAGAGTGTGTCCCTTGGTAAGTGGCCCGTACTCCTGCACATACCAGTGTGAAACCAGGGCGTGACAGAGGTCAGGGCAAAGCAGCGTGGGGCTCCCCTTCAGCACCCACTTCCCTAGTCGAGGGGCTGCAGAGAAACTCCCCTTGCACTGTCCCAAGGGCTTGCTCCGTGCCCCTCGTCTCCACCTGCTGTTGAGTCATTGGGTGCCCAGCACTCAGGGGTCCCCGTGACCTCAAAGGGCAGGAGACCCTTGCTGATTATTCCCTTGCAGGCACTTGTTGCCTGCAAGCTTTGCACTGTTCACCTGGGAAGGTAAGATGATTACAACCTGTGCTTCTTAGTCAGAAATATCCTGAGGTCAAATCCCACTGTTACCATTTAATAGCTGCATGACCTTTGGCAAATCACTTGATCTCTCTGAGCCTCAGTTTCTCCACCTGGAAACAGAAGCACCTGCCTCACAGAGTTGGTGAGAATTACACAAGGTAAGTGTGTGAAGCATGTGGGACAGACTCTGGCCCATTGTAAGCATTCGGTGGATAGTGGTGCCATGCTCCCCTTGGCCCCGGTGGCTGCCTACCCTACTCTCTCCTCGCCCAGAAGACCCCGCCCCTGCGGCACTCAGCTCAGCTCCCATCACCAGCACCCATGCTCCCCCATGAGGCTCTCCCTCCCACCCCTGAAACACTTCTCCCTTTCTCTGCCTTTCTTTAGGAAACAATCTCAACCAGACAACGTCAACCAGATGGGGCTAAACGGTGTCCATATACTCACCTCACACACATTTACTGAGGCTGCTAAGTGCCAGGGTGGGGAAGAGGCTCATACAAAGCTGGAGGTCCGGGGCGGGGGGTGGGGCTTAATCTTTTCTACAACACTATACAGTTAATCGCAGGTTTCCCATCTGCACTTCTTTTACTGTTCTCATTCCCATTTTACAGATGAAGACACTGAGACTCAGAGAAGAGAATGACTCGCTCAGGCCACACAGCCAGCAAGTGGCAGAGGCACAATCCCCGGCCGGGGCTCTTTCCAGTCCCCCAAACTGTCTTCCTTAGCTCCCCAGGTTCTGCCAGATTCTAAATGCCTCAGGGACAGGGTCCAGTTACACATGCACATATTTCACACAGGAAATTCTGTTTAATACACACTGAGGAAATTGGTCATGTGAGAGGCTGTGTATGCCTCATGGTTAAGTACTGGATTACACAGACCAGGGCTTACGTTGTGCCTGTGTACACTTGACAATGAACTTAACCTCTCTGTGCCTCAGTTCCCTCATCCTTCAAATGGGAATAAACAATAATATCTTCCCCACAAAGTTACTGTGAACATCAACTGAGATAACATAAGTAAGGGTTTATTAGCACGAGGCTGGCACCTGGCACCATTCGGCTGAGCTGCATCCTCCAGACACGGAGATCCTTGACAGTGGCCACATTAACAGTGCCACGCGGTGAGCCAGGAGATGCTCTGACTCTTACAATCCCCACGGGGGTCACTGACTACGAAGCGCCCAATACGAGGCCGCCCTTACCCACAGCAGCCAGAGGAGGGCGCTGGCCTAGTCCTCCTCTGGGAGCACTCACAGGAAGAGCATATGGCCTGCCCCGGGACTTGGTCCAATCTCAGGGCCCAGAGCGCCCCCTCCCACATCCAACCTAGTCTCCTGTCCTAGGTTGGAGACTCGGTATCCTATCCTAGGTTAGAGATGCCACCAGAGCCTCTGGGCAGGCTCACACCCTGAGAGGGCAGGCTCTGCCTGCACCACAGGGGCTCAAAGGCTGCATCCATGCAGTTATGGAGGAAGCCCATTTCTGAGACAGCCGCCTCTCAGCCAGAGAAAACCTGCGTCTCCTGTCTTTTCAAAGACGGTTCTTTTCTGGTCTCTCCTGATGGCCTGGAGGGTCCCATCATTTCAGAGGTTTCAGAGGGGCCATAGGAGCTTCTGTCACCCTGAGGTGTCCTGAGACCTGAGGCTGTAAAAGTACAGCCATTAGACTTGACAGTCCCTGCAGCATCATCACAATGGAAGATAATTAATACTCAAGTTTAACTTCTGTCTTTGTGGTTTAGGAAGGCACGGACTGCGTCTACCTGGCCTATCGCTGTCCCATCCCCAGCACGTGGCACGGGGAAGCCGGACAGGAAATGTTTGCTGAGTAAATGCCTGGGGAAGTGCTGGAGGCCACCGGGACGGCCCTCTGCCCTGGGTCTCTCCGTGCCAGGGCGCAACCTGAGACCTGCCAGAGCTTCTCGGCTCTTCGTTAAGGGTTATTTACACCCCCACCAGAAAAGAGTGTGCGTGATCCTGCAGGGGCGGTCACTCTGTCCAACACTGAGGTCACCTCAGGAAACGAGGAGAGGCCATTGGCTCTGAACCCTGTGGGAGGGAGACAGTCACCATGCTACTCTCAAAACAAGAGTGAAAACGTGCACAAAATTGTGCACAACCATCCCGTTGAATGGCTGCCCTGGCTGGGAGGCCACCGTAGAAGGAGGACGCAAGACACCACTAGGCCTATTGAGGAGGGCAAAGGTTTTTGTCTTCTTTGTTCACTGCAGCAACTTAGTGCTCAGGACAGGGTCTGGCATCTAGAACACGTTCAGGTGATATTTACTGATAAATTAATGCAAGGAGAAGAGTTCCAAATTCTACTTATATAAGTTCAATGCCCAAAGCAAGGTCAAATTACTTCCCAACCATCTGCCCACTAACCATGTCTTCTTCCTTTGGAAATGATGGGAATATCTGAAAACATTAAACTGGTAAATTTTCAATCCATCTGGCATTATAGCCCGAGAGAAGGAGGGAGGGTGAATGGATATGACCTGGGGGTCCCCTTAGAAGGAAGCCCCTGTCAGAGGACAGGAGAGGGTGTAAGGTGTGGTGTGAGGGGCCTGGGCACATCAGGGTCTGAGCCAGCTCCACAAGGCAGAGTCAAGTGAGGCGGCACGTCTGGGAGAAGCTGCCTCAGCCACTACACACAGGGGCAAACAGACAGTGTGGTGGAGAGCAATGTCCAGAGATGTGGGCCCAAGGGTGCTCCCCCACCTGGTGTCCTGGAGCTCCGGGTGCCTCCCATGCTGAGGGAGGATGCAGAGGAGCAGAGGGGGCCGGAGGACCCGCGGAGACCTGAGGTCAGTAGTACTTATACCCACAGCCAAATGCTCAAGGGCACAGGTTCACCAGCAGGTGCCAGCACTGTGCGCTGGGACACCAGCAATGACCAGATGCTCCTCAGTGGCCACCTCTAGGGCCCAGGTACCCAAGGACCAGACAGACCCGCCACTTCCCAATATGGACCAGGAAGGACTCATATGACAGTCCCCTCTCCTGGGTGCCAAGCGGTCACACAGGCTCCTTTGCCACTCTCTGCCCTCCCGGCCCCAGCACACCCCTCGTACTCAGCCTCCGTCCCAGGAAAGCGCAGGGAGAGGGGGAGACAAGGGAAACCCTTGAAAACTTATTCCAGATTACGAATTACCCAAAATACATCATTTAAGCAGGAAGATGCTGAAATTCTGTCCCTGGATAAGTCTAACTGTGACCTCTTCCTCCACCCCACGAGACACTTGCTGAGTGGATGGCCGGATGGCAGGAAGCTCTTGCGCTCCAGCGTGGCAATGACAGTGATAACAGTAAATGTTCTTTGTGTGCTTATTAGACGAAATTCAATTTAGCTCAAGAAAATAACGAAGCTGTATTTTCTTTCCTATGTGGGTAGTAAGCAGGTAATGTTTTACCTTCCTGTGATTTTAACTGGTTAATACCACAGTGTGTGTGAGATCACAGCAGCGGTCCCCAAACACTAGTGTTTGAACCCAGTCCTCCCCACACCCCTGCCACTCAGTAGGGCTGCAGCAGAGGTGGGGAACTGATGTTTTAAACAAGCATCTCTAGTGAATCAGAACCAGAGATTTCCTGAGCCTCAGTTTGAGAAGTACGGACCTAGAGGAGAGCAGGAAGCCTGCAACGAGCTCAGCCGCCCATGCCAGGCCCCGGGAAGAGGGCATCTCCCCAGGAGGCTGCGGCATGGACATGTGGGTGTTCAGATCCTTTGGACAGCTTTTTGGTCACTCCAGATGACACTAAGTATGGGACTTTTTTCTCCAAAACAATGTTGCCTTTGGTGCTTAGTTAAATCATGGCCCCAATCTGGGCTGCTCAGTGTTCCAGGGCTTTGTAAGGCCTTTTCACTCCAGATGTCCCTGGTCCTTTCCCCAAACCTGAGTGACGGCTCTGATCGCAGTCTGCCGGCATCGCCTGTGTTGACGTGTCCCTCTCCCCACCCCACTGGGAAAAGGCAGCGGAAACCCCTGAGGGCAGAACGAAGTCTTGTTCATCCTTGTGCCTGCCTTCCTCCACCCGAATTCTCAGAGAGTAGCTCAAAAAATATTTGTCAAGTGAATGGCTGAACCAATGAACGAATAACTGAGTGAGTGGATGGGTGGCGATTATTCGACTTCGGAGTGGTAATGACAATGATAACAGCAAAATTCTTCAGGCTCGTATTAAGTTCAGGGATTGAGTGAGACCCCACATGCATTATCTTCTGTAATTCTCACAGAAGCCAACCAAGCAGGTAAGTATCTTTATCCCCATAAACTGAGGGTCGTACAATGTAATAACTTGCTCCACACAGTAAACACAGAGCGGAGGTCACCGGTAGATTGTCTTCGGTCATTGTGGTCACAGAGGCAGACAAAATTATGAGAGCCCTCTAGAAGTCAGGTGCCATTCATATTGAAGAAGAATTGTGGCCATAGCCACAAAATAAAAATAACCCAGGCTTTCTTCATATTCAGATATCCACGGCCACGGAGCTAGCTGGGAAGGCATTTAAAACTTTAAAAGTGGAAGAAATGCAAAACGAGATCAAGTGATGTTGCAGCCCAGGGGCGTGATGGACAGAAGAAAAGAATCAGATAGTTTTTAACTTCAATCTGGGCCCCGCCCCCACCATCTTGAGACCACCCACAAGGGGCATCAAGAGAGCACCTCAAAACAGGATTCACACTATACACCGAAATAAATTTAAAATAAATAAAAAATATTAAAAGTTAAACCAACCCATTGGCTGAACAATATCTAGAAGCGAGTGGGCTAAGTCTATATATTCCAAACACACAGCTATGATTGAATTCTTACCAAGGGCAAACCATGGCTCAGCGTAGCCTCCAGAGAGAACGCTCTTGCAATTCCCACCACCGGAGTAACTTCCTTCTTCCACCGCTAACCCCTGGCTGCTCGCAGTGTAATGCACAGATGAGCGGCACCAGCGTCCTCTCGGAGCTGAATACACGTGCACAGCACAGGGGCCACCCCAGAGCTGCTGCGTCAGACGCTGCGGGTGAACAAGACCCCAGGGGTCTGTGCACACACTTTCGAGAGGCACTGACTCAAGGCACCAGACGCTTTGCCTCTATCAACCGTGATCCCGGGTCCATGGGCTCCCCTGTCCCTCTTTTGTGCTCGTTACAGCTGTAAGCAGGGCATTTCTTCACACAAATGTAGGCCTTGAATGGACAGGCCGTAGGAGGCATCTAAAACACACCTCAATGAAAACACCGTCTGCCCCAGCCTCGCCGACTCCACTGGAACTCCAACCTGCAATCGGCGGAGGTGTGACCAAGTGGTAGCGCTTTGCTATAAAGCTCTGGCTAGTAAATATTTCAGGAATAGATTATGAAATACAGTGGGAAAAATGCTTTTCAGATGTCATAAATAAAAATCTTTAAAGGAGGCAAACTTGAAAGCTATTATATAGTAAATTTGAAAAAGAAAAATTTATTTATTTGAAAATGCAAAAGGAGCTCATTTTAAAGAAACACTTTCTAATAATACAGATTCAGCGACATGCTGATCTTTAACAACTGGACAAAGACAATGGGGGGAGGGAGAGGGATCAATGTGGGAGGTGGGGGTGGGTAGGGCAGGGGAGAGTAATGGGGGGAAAATGGGGACAACTGTAGTTGAACAATTAAAAAAAGAAAGAAAAAAATGGGCTGGGAGAGGGGAGAGCCTTAATTCGTGGATTTCCCTGGTGAAAGCACTGCCACCGTGGCTGATTTCAAGGTCACAAGGAGTTGGGAGGCGGTTCATCCAATGAGCTCTCACCGTCAGGTGAGGGCCGCGTCAGCACACTGCTGTGAGAACAGCGATAAATATCGGTGGAGAACCTCACAGTTTCCAAAGGTCTGTTACGTTCCCGTCTGATTGCGTGTCTACGTGGCTGGCCCTCAAGGCTGCAGAAGATGACCATGACCCAGCCTTGCGGGGAAAGGCCCTTCACGGTGGCTCTGTTGCAGGATTCCCACGGCACCTCGCAGGAGCAGACAGCACTCTGTCCTGGGGAGCAGGCCAAGTGCCTTCTTCCCATTAACCTCCAGGCCCAGAGAGCAGGCAGAAGCTGGTCAAGACCACGCAGGCAGCAAGAGGGTTCACAGGTGTTTTAAGTCAACAGAGGCCTCCCCGATTCCCAAATTAGGCTCTCTGCCCACTCTTCCCCAAAGTTCACGTTCTGAGAAGTTAATAAGAAACACCGTGTTCAACCTCTTGCTTTAGTGCAGGACTTCTCAGAGCCTTTACAGCCCTAACAAACATCATGACTTGCCAAGGAAAGACAGGGAATGAGCAGCGCGGTTGCCCGGGGATCTCTCCTCACGGCCTCGCCTGTCCTGAAGAACACCTGTGGGAGACCGTGGCACTCCCGGGCCATCTTCCAGGCGCTACAGACTCCTAGGCCTACAGGGGGCGCCCTCCTGGCCATCGGGTCCAGCCTGCCGCCTGATGCCTGAGTGGCCTCTTCTCACACCCCGGCCCCCTTTATCTTGGAACGGCTCTCTCTGTTTCTCCCAAATCTGGTGTTTTGGTTCTTCTTGCAGGACCCAGGCACCGAAGTGAAACGGACTGACCACAGCGGAGCACCAGCCGCGGGCGAGGCTGTCCACGCTCCTCCAACCTGCGCAAGAGCAATTCTATGCAACACGCACCACACGCTCATGTTCCAGAGATGAGGCCACAGGCTCTAGGCCGCTTCTCAGTTCTATCTCCCAGCTGCCTGTGCCTCCAAGCAACCCACGCTGCTCGGGAAGGGACAGAAGCAAGGTGAGGAGGAATGACTAACTCAGCCTTGGGGGTGGGTTCAGAATAGGCTTCACAGTGGGTGACACTTGAGGAAGAGGATGGCATATAAGCAGAGGTTTGGCAAGTGGGTAGCAAGAGAAGAGGGCATGTTGGCTGAGGAAACAGCATGTGCAAAGGTCCTGAGGGGAAAAACGGCAAGGCACTGTCAGGGTGGGAGCAGAAGGGGCCCAATGAGGGGGCCTGGCTGAAGTCGGGGACTGGCCATGTGGACTATGATGACAGTGAGAACAGGACCTGAGGCCACAGGAACCGAGAGGCTGAGCTGGAGCAAATGAAAGGCTCAGACACAGAAACCAGAATTCTGGGACCATTAAGGAACCCAAGGCGGAATTGGTCATAAGGAGTTGCTGGGACCTTCAGAGTTCTTTCATAAATGAACAAGTAAATGAATGAATGTTCCTCACTGAAGTCCCAGGGGAAGGGAGGGCAAACACTGTCAGCCCCATTCTACGGGGCAAAGCCAGGCTTAGGGCAGTGAATGACTAGGCCGAGTTTACCACCAGGGAGGAGGGGGCGGGGTTGGAACGCAGGCCTGTGGGGTCTGAATTTGGAGCACGGTTCACTGCCTTACACTGGACCCAGTCTCCAGACTTGGGATTCAATCTCACGGTCAGTGGTGAGAGCCCTGTTACCAGATGAGCAACTGGCCTGACAAAGCCTGGACAGCCCAGCATAGGTGCCTGTAGGGGACAGAATGCAGGAGGCATTGGCCAGGAGGGCCCTTCACACCCTTCTCCCCACCAGAGACACCGAGGGGATCTTGGGGTAGGTGGTCCCTGGCTTGGGGCCTGCAGAGCTGGAGAGCATGGAAGACAGGAAGAAGCCCAGCCAGTCAGAGGGGGACCCCATGCGACTCTGCTGCCTTGTCACCAAACCCACTCTCCCCAAGACTCTGTCTCCTGGCACCCAGAGGTCGAGATCGAGAGGCTGACTTGGCTCAAGGATACCCTCCTGGCCTTTCCAGTCCTTCCTGGCCACAGCCCCTGCAATGCCCCGGGGCTCACTCCACAGCCAACGGCGACCTGGATTCATCCCGTGGAAGCGACCTCCGGCGGGGACTCACCGCACCTCATCTCACCTCCACCCATTGGGCCACTTCCTAGTTTCCATTTCGACACTTACAGCCGGGGCTTGCAGGCGCTTTCTCTTCCAATCAGCTGCCCACTGATGGACCTAATCACAAGCGTTCCACAGACGAGCCGCTTCCAGAACACGAAAGGCCCCAGTGAAAGCAGTGTGGAACCACAGGCATAGCCTCTGCTGGGGAGGAGGGAGCCTGGAGGCCGTGTGTGACCCTGGGCAAGTAACTCTTCCCTTTGGTGGCCTTTCCATCACCCAGTCTGTGGGTGAACCAGCACAGCATTCCTCACGCATGGTCCACACACCACCTGTGTTAGACGTGTCTCAGGAGAGTGTTGAGATGAAGATCCCCAGGCCCCAACCCAGATTTATGAAATCAGAGTCTCTGCGGACAGGGCCCAGAAATATGCATGTTCAATTCACACCCAGCTCCCCCCCCCCCCCCCCCCCCCCCCCCCCCCCGCCCAGGTGACTCATAGACGCTGAAGTTCGGAGACCAGGGGAGTCCACAGTCTCTGAGGTCTCTCCAGCTCCAACCTTCGATTTCCCAACCGTTTGTTAGCAGAATGCGGCGCATCCACCCAGGGCCTGCTATTTGTCCACCCCAATAACTCGCTACTCAGGAAGGACCTCACTAATGTGCCATGAGAGGGTCACCTAGAGATGAGCCACGATTATTGGAGGAACTAAATATGGAGCGTTCGAACCATTGGAATTCCTCTCAGGAGACAGGCTGAGGTGGGGCGCAGGGGCCAGAGCGGGGGCAAGTTACAGGGAAATCCTGCCCAGAGACACATTTCGTTCACTTCAAGTTTCCAACAGAGGGATTTAACAGGTTTAAAGCAGTTTTCTGTGAATCTTTGTCAAGGGAGTATATGTACAAACAAACAGGGAGGGTTTTTTTTTTTTTTTAGTAAAAAGTTAATCGGCTTAAAGTGTGCAACTAAATAAGCAAAGCTTACATTAAAGTGACCCACAGAGAAAGGACCCCATGGAAAGAAAGTTCTAGGAAATACAATATGGCCTCTATGTTCTTTTGTAGTTTCACGCTATAAATATTCATGGGGTGCTGTTAATGGGGTCCACAGCTCTATGCAACCACAATAGTTTTTTTGTTTATTCTCAGGACCATGAACTTTGAAACCATGAACCTGAATTTCAGAACTCAGCATTCAGGCACATTTGCAGAGCAGGAGGGGAGAGGTTCGGGCCGGTGGAGGACAGAGGAGAGGAAACGGGCGAGATGTGAACCATGCCTCCTGGATCTCTTGGTTGAGATTAAAGGGTACGATCTGTTTAGTATGGGAGGCCTCCTGTCTCCAAGGTCTCCAGCTGCTCCAGCCTGGGAAATGGCCTTCACACAGGACAGACAGCTTCGTTACTCAAGCATGTGGCAGACCAGAGGGGGGAGTTGGAAATATTTTAATTGGATCAAACAGATTTGTTGCATGTTTTACCTTGAAGACTTGAAGAAACTAATTTGAATCATGGAATTTCTAAGATGGAGAGAGTTTAAAGGCCACCAAAGCAATGTCCTTATTTTTCATATGAGGAAACTGAAAGCCAAGTTCAAGGACTTGCTCAAAACATTGCACCAAGAAGCCGTGTCTGCTGACTCTAAAACCAGTGTTCTTTCCCTACAGCAGGGACGGTAAATGTGAGAAAACCACATGCCTCCTTGCTCCTGCCCCCCAGGGCAGATGCCCCTAATGGATCATGGTCTTCCTGTCCACTGAACCTGGATACTACCTTCAACCCCTTCTCAACACAGTGCCACAGAAGGCCAGCACAAAGAGATAGGAGTGGCAAATGAGCTGGGACCTATTTACCATCCGTGCCCCACACCATGCTGGCAACATCCATAACCCATCACCCATCTGTCCCAGACAAGGCTTTCCTACTCAAAACCACGTGAAGCCTGAACTCAGGTCCAGGAGTGCACACCAGAAACATCCCAGGACCTGAGAAGCTAGAGGCCAACCAGCACCTAGGAGAGCGCCACACACAGATGGGGATGACTTGCAACTCAGCTCTAAAACTGATTCCACCCCAAGAGAAGCCCCAGCCCTGCCTTCCACCTTGGCTGACACCGCCCTATTTTACAGGGGAGCCAAGAGGGCCTGGCTGGTGCCCAGGCTGGCACCTTGCTCGAGGCAGATACAACCCCGCCCCCAACCTTGACTCTTCATCTGTATCACAACACGGTTGCACCAATACACGCCAGAGCCGTGTCACAGCTTGGCTTTCCAAGCAGGACTCCCTTGGCTTAAGAAATACCTACTCAACTAATTTCCCAGAAAAAAAGATCACCCACGAGACCAACATGAGCAGTAGGCCATACCTGCAAGTCTATGTAAGTTTTATAGCTCCAAACAGGTTTCAACTCACGTGCCAACCCTTCTCAGGTGGTGATGGTTCTGTGAGCACTTCCGGGACCCACAGGAAAGAGAGCCGTGATGAGTCAGCCGCGTCTGCCACGGGCACAGAGGATGCGTGGCACTGAGGGTACCCCCTTGGCCACTTCCTCATGCATGTTGTAAAGATACTAAAAATGTTTTCGTCCATATAAATGAATATCTGGGGCAAGGCCTATGCTATGATTAAAGTTATTCCTTTTAATTTTTTTTATTCCTCACCTGAGGATATGTTTTTTTATTTTAGAGAGAAAGGAAGGGTGTGCACACGAGAAAGAGAGAGAGAGAGATACATTGATATGAGAGAGAAACATTCAATTGGTTGCCTTCCATACACACCCTGACTGGGGATGGAACCCGCAACCTAGGCATGTGCCCTGACCAGGAACTGAATTCACACATGTTTATTGTACAGAATGATGCGCCAACCAATTGAGCCACCTGGCCAGCTCTAAAGTTACTCTGTTTATACTTACTGCCCACTCTCTGTTCCACTCTGTGCCCAGGAAGGCTGATCTTGTGACTGTGCCCTCACCTTCCCTCTGGCTTCTGGTTGCGGTGAACCTGGAGCAGACACTGGCAGATCCAAGGGAAGAAAGATAGGCAGGCATTTCTTCCCTGCTTTGGTGCTGTGGCTCTGGCAGCAGTCACATCCCTTCCCACTGCCCCTCCTGCACGGTTCCAGCTCCTATAACCCTGCCCTGTCCCCTGTCCCTTCAGCCACAGGATAGCTTGCTAGTCTCCCATAACCCTGCCTCTGTAAGAAGGCCCTTCATTAAGATCTCTTCATCTGAAACATCAGGGGTAAAGTCTGTTTCCTGCTGGGACTCTGGCTCAAATAGCTGTTCTAAGAAAATCCTTCCATTATTTTCATAGCTAAATAGAAAGATGGGATTCTGATGGGTAAAGTGAATGGCTACTTTGGCTAAGATGGCACTTTTCACTGCTTAATTCCAGCAGAATATGACTCATTGCTGCCTCACACCTGCTGCATTCCCACAGCCTGAGCTCACCTGGCCCCCACTCAGTCATGGAGAGAAGGGTGCAGTTTAGGCCCTAAAAACCAGAAGTTTCTTGGGCTCTAATTTTGCATCTCATGTGCCTGGTTCCAGGCCCAGGCACATCTCATAAGCCCTAATATCTCCTCTGTGAAATGACCTCTCTTAGAGCCGTAAGTTACCAGGGCAATTCTGATGACTCATTCTGAAGACAAAGGCCCCCTGGAGACCCCAAGCAGTGCACGGAGTGGGCAGATCAGCAGGTGGAGAGCAAAGGAGACTTCCCGTCTACCTCCCGCCAGCCCGGCCGCTCTCCATGTGACCTTCGGTAAGTAACTGCCCCTCCTAAGGGCTTCTTCCAGCCTAACATCCTACAAGGTTTTACTCTAAGATCTCAGTGTGTCTGGTTAACCTTCAGTTAATGATAATGGGCCTATTATCATCTTGACTAAATTTCCCTCACAAAGATTCAGCAAGTTTAGCCAATTGTGGCAGAGACCGCGTATTTCCACCAATACCTTCCTCCTCTTCTTCCACAATAACAGGACCTCTGTCACAGGCCTCCCGGAACAAAGACTTCCCAGACTCCCATATGGCTATCTACGGCCATGTGACTAAGTTCTGGCCAATGAGATAAAAGCCGAAGAGACAAATAGCATTTCTTGGGAAACCTTTCACATATTCTTTGGCCCCTTTTCTGTTCCATGCCTTCCGTGTCTAGCCTGTGTTTGTGATAGGTTAAGCTCTGGTTATCATCTTGGCCTCTCAAGGTCCTCAACTTGGAGCCCCTGGAAGGAGATTGGATCTTCTGGAGGGTCTTCAGGAGCAGAACCTCCTTATGGGCCCTCGACTGCAGACCTCCAGACTTCGACGTGAGAAAGGAACTTCTAACTTGGTTAAGCCAATGTTCTGGCTATGGCCTCTCAGCTCTAAATCCACTCTTCTTAGCCATGCTTTGTGATGCTGGACCCTAGAAACTGTTCTCCATTGCTGGCTGGCACACTAGACTCTGTCAGTAGAGGGCACTAGAGACAGGGATTCGGCAAGAGGAAGCAACTTCTCTTACTGGTTCCCAGGGCTGGGAGGGAGTCTCATCTTTCTTATTCCTATGGAGTATTCAGGAAATCCACTGGTACCCACCCTTCAAAGTTTTGCCAATATTCCAATGGGCAATTCCTGGCTCATCGGCCTTTCCCTGCAGCATCTCAGCAAATTTCTCTGACCTCCACTGGGCCACAGCCACGCCTTTTGTGAAGTTAGAATTTCAGCCCAGTTGGGGGCAGGGGCGGAGGGGGGGGGTGCCCTCTGCCACGTTTGTTCCTTCCCCAGTAGTTGCTCCCACACCTGCTATTTCTGTTGTCATTAGAGTTCTCCTGCCTCCCTTAGTAGGCAGTCCCCTTTGGCCAGTTAATAATCCTTTATATTAAAATTTCAAATTACTGGTGTGGTTTCAGTGTCCCAACTGGACTCTAATGGACACAGCCAATTAGCTTGGGTCCATTACTAGCAATTTAACCTAAGTTTGACCGATATGACCATGCAATCAGCTCTACGGAAAAAAGTAGATAGTAGGGTACTGAAGAAGCTTTCTGCATTTTAAAAATCTCTCCAAAATTCATTTACAACAAAATAACAAACATGACAAGTAAAAAGTTGAAGTCCTTAATATTTAAGAGTACCTGCAAAAATTTTAAAAAATAAACATCGAAACAGAAAAAAAAGAGCATGAACAGAAGGAAATGAACACATCAAAATAAATACAAATGGCCAAAACATATTTTTAAAAGGTCAAAATCATTTTAGAAAGAAATATAATTACCATGTAAAGGTGAATTAAAGAAATAGCAAAAGATTTTTCTCTTATCAAAGCAGCAAAGCCTTTCAAAACTAGAATACAAAATGTTCATCTTACTGGGGGTGCAAAAGAATAAAACAATTTTGAAGGGCACTTCAAAAAGAAGAATCGGAATCCTAAAAGCATTTATGCTTTTGACCCAGCAATTCAGCGTGTAGGCAAATTTTCTAAAAAAATAATTTAAAATGTACATACAAATCTAGCAACAGGGATGACTCCAGCATCATTGTTTATAAAATAAAAAGAAAAAGATTGGGAAAAAAATGTATATGTCTAGCAATAGGGGATTGGCTAAGTAAATGATGGGGCCTCTGTACAATGGTACCCAAACAACGAAACTCGACATTACACATTTATTATATGAGCATCTTTACTGTCATAGAAAAGAGCTTCATGGCACTCAGGGAAAGTGAAATACAAGCAGGTTCAAAGCTGTACACATGGCTTTACAGAATACAAACACGCAGAGAAAAATTGGGCAGAAACACAACAAAATGCTAACAATTACTCCTCGGCACTGGAATCACTAGAAAGTTTTACTCTCCCTCACTCTACTTTCTAACTGTTCTCCAGTGGATGTGTCTTAGCTGTAGCATTTTTAAAAACTGTTTTATGTTTAAAAATAATAATCTCCTATAAATGGTCATGGATAAAATACAATAAAAATAAACCATTAAAAAGTCAAAAATAACAACCCCCACGCCTGGCTGGTGTAGCTCAGTGGATTGAGCGCAGGCTGGGAACCAAAGGGTCCCGGTTCGATTCCCAGTCAGGACACATGCCTGGGTTGCGGGCCAGGTCCCCAGTGAGGGCCATGTGAGAGGCAACCATACATTGCTTTCTCCCTCTATTTCTCTCTCTCTAAAAATAAATAAATAAAATCTTTAAAAAAAAAATAACAACCCCCTTTTCTGCCCATCTCAAGGCCACCCAGTGCTTGCTGAGCATGTCCTGATGAACCCAGGTGCGCTTCAGAGATGACCTTGCGACACGGCTCTGCTCGGAAGGGATCTCTCTCCCATCTTCCCTTCCCTTCTACCCCCAAGGCCATGGCCCAGTCTGGTCCCCATGCTGCCAGGCCTAGACCTTCTGCTGGTCCTCCTACTTCTTGCCTCTACAAATCCTAAGCATCACAGGTCTTCAATATAACAGTCTGCTGCTCAAAAACCATCAATACCCCCCCATTTCTTAAGGAACATTTCAAATTCTAAGCTTGACATGCACAGTTCCAAGCCTCTTTCCATCTTGTCGGTACTCTCTGCAGAGTCAACCAGTCACCCTCCAGCTCCAGGGACACCTCTAGTCCCGCTGCCTCACTCTGACTCACACGCTTCTTCCACCTGGAATGCCTTCCCCTGCATCCTATCTTCTCCACATCCTGTCCATCCTTCCGGGACAAGCTCAGGGTACACCAGCCCCTCACCAGGAAGCCTTCCTTGATTGTCTCAGGGATTGCTACCTTTTCTGAATCCCTATGTGATCTCATTTGCTCAGTTTTTTACTCGGCAAATAATCAGCTGAGCACCCACCATGTGCCACATACAGCGCCGGGGACTGGGAAACCGAGTGAGTCTGGCTCTACCCCTTGGAGCTTGTCGTCTAATGTGGCAATAGACATTGAGCAAGTAACCACAGCGGTGACTGTACCCAGTTATGGGCTGTAAAAAATGCCATGCAAGGCCCTGGCTCAGTTGGTGGGAGCGCTGTCCCATAAACCCAAAGGTTGCGGGTTGGATTCCCAGTTGGGGCACACGCCTGGGTTGTGGTTTCAGTTCCTAGAAGGGGGCACATACGAGAAACAACCAATTGGTGTTTCTCACATCAATGTTCCTCTCTCTCTGTCTCTTCCTCCCTTCCCCTCTCTCTAAAATCAATAAGCATGTCCGTGGGTGAGGATAAAAAGATTTTTGTAAATGCCATGCAGGGAGACAAAGGTGCTGAGAGATTTGAGAAGAGACCTGATTGAAATCAGGGCCTGGGCAGGCCTGAGTCCTGAAGGATGATCTGGAGTTGACCAGGTGGGCAGCCTGGAGGCCTTTCCAGGCAGGAGGAAGTACCTATGGGAGGTGGAGCATGGCAGGTAAGGGGAGGAGGCTGGATGAATAGGAGGGACAGGGTCTGCTGACTGCTCTCGTCCCACATGCAGTGGGAAGTCATTCATGGGTCCTAAGTGGGTTGGATTTTGCAAACATGATCAGATGTAAGTCTCGAAAAGATCATTCTGCCTGCAACACAGAAAGCACACTGCAGGAGGCAAGAGTGGTCGGGCTCTGCTGCAGTAGCTCATGGAAGAGCTGATGGGGGCTTGGACCAAATAGTGGCAGCGAAGACAGAGAGAAGTGGACAGACCCAATTTTGGAAGCAGAATTGATAGGGCTTAGGTTGGACGGCATGAGATGGGAAGGAAGAGGCAGGTGTCCAGGATGGTGCTTGGGTTTCTGTTTTAAGCACTTAGATAGACTCTGGTACCACCTGGTACCTGCCACCATGCAGCCTAGCCCTCGGTGAGCCACCGCAGGCTCTGAGCCCAGGGGAAGAGCAGGGGAAATAGTGCCAGTTCAGTGGGAAGGAAAACTGACCCAGGGGCACACAAAAGAGCTAAGGAGGAAGGTAGCCTGCTCCTATGGGAAACTGGCTCACACGAGACTCACATCAGTTCAAGGCCAGGGACCCAGGTGGGAGGAAGGGGAGGAAGCTTGGTGCAAATTGCAGAATGAGCTGGGAGATAAGTGGCCCAGCTGGCAGAGCAGGCAGAGACTCAGGGGTGAACATCAACACTCAAGTGCTCCTGCAGGCAAGCTTGAGAATATTTCCTGGTAATTGACAGAAGTAGTTAGAAGGTGGCGTGACCACAGATAGGTCTGTAACCAATCAGCAGGAAAGCTGGGCTCCTGTGGCTGTGCTTGCATCCAGGCAGAACTGTATTATGAGCAGGCTGAGAGGACACCATGAGAACCCTGCTTATATGCATTTGGTTTCTCTATCATCCTCTCCCTGCTTCATGGATGAGAGCAAATGAGCGGTGGAGCAATAAATTATCACTTGCCACAAGCTATGAATCCCAAGAGAACTCTCTGCAGCCCTGAGAGGGAGAGATAAGCACACACAGGCCTCTGAGAGATGGTCACTTACCCAGAAATTTTTTAATGGGGGACAACAATAGGAATAATAATAATGCTAGCAAGAAAAAGTAAGAATGAATGACTGCTTGCTAAACACTTCATGTTCACTGCCCCAATTCACCCTCAAACAAACCTATGTGATAAGTTTTAATATCATCTCCATATTCCAGATGAGGAAACTGAGGCAAAGAGGTTAAAAACTCAGTCAAAACCACAAAGTAAGTGAGGGCAGATGGGCTTCACACCGCAGGCTGCCTGATGTCAAAAGCAGTCTCACAAGCAGGATGTTTCACTGCTTCCGTTCTGTCGCCCAGGCTGCGCCCACCCGGAGACCCCCGAGGAAACATCGGCCACCTGAGTCCTCTTCCTCAGGGAGGTGGCTGGACCCACCGTCCTCGGGCCACCTGGCATCCATGCACTGCTCCAGGCCTTCTGAAAAAGGGGCGGAGAAACAGAGAGGGGGACAGGTGCATTTCAACACCTTGAATTATTCACTTACTCTTTCCAATGCAGAGACTAAGGTACTTTGAAGGCCAGAACTGTCTCACTGCTGTTGGAGTCCGAGCCGAGGATAAAGACAAAGGGGGAGGGAGAGGGTCGGGTGATGGTGCACTGGGGAGGAAGCGCACAAACATGACCTTCAGCAGGGCAGCATGCGGACTCATTAGACTGCGTGTGGAGGGAGCCAGGGGAAGGAGCGGTTCCAGGGTTGGAGGGGCTTAGAGGAGAGAACAGAGATTTGAGGAGTTTGTTCCACCGCTTACAAGCTCAGTGTCCTGTGCGGGTCCCAGCCCAGCCTCCGCCCTGTGCAAGCATGCAGCCCACATCCTGCAATGTCCACAAAACCACAGGAGCCCAGACCATCTCCTGGCTGAGTGACCAATGGAGGGACAAGAGGAAAGAGGGCTTTGTAAACCATCAGGTGTCACCCAGAGCTCTCCGGCAAAGCTGCCATCACTGCGAGGAGTCACATCATTGTTCCTCCTCTTGAAAAAGCTGTTGAGGGCTGAGAAGGAAAGTTTTGGAGACCAAAGAAGTTACAGCTTCTATTCAGATTGCTTGGCTAGGTCTCCATGGCAAAAGAATGGGTGCCACCACTAAATGTGGAGTTGACCCCAATCCCGCTCGCATCTCAGCTGTTTGAACCAGGAGGCCATAGGAAAGAGGAGCAGCTGGGGGGAGCCATGGGCTGAATGGAGGCACAGGCCCAACACCCTTCACTGGTGGGTCCTCGCTTCACGTCATCGATAGGTTCTTGGAACTGTGGCGGAACTACATATAATGGAACTAATTTTACCACAGGCTAATTGATATAAACAACAGTTAAGATCCTGTGGCATCTCACCAACGTTAAAACAAGATGACGTTGAACGAAATGATGTTAATTTGAGGACCTGCTGTAGTCAGAGGCTGGCTTCTCAGGCAACACTTGATTGGTTGCAGCACAGGGAGACTCTCACCCCCGCCTATCCTCCAGAAAGCCAATGAGATTCCTGGCAAACTCTGAGACCAAGGTCTCTGCATATAGAGGAGCTATCTGCATGGGCATCATTAGGAAACAGAAAACTCTGAAAACATCATAGGGCTTCAGTTGTTCAGATACGTGGTTTCCTGCCACTTAGAAACCTTGTTGGATTCGTATGGGATGATAATAATAAAAAACGATGTTATTTACTGACTTTTAGTGTGTTCTAGGCACTATTCTAAGTGTTTCATTTATATTCACTCATTTAATCCTCATAATAACCCTCTGTGGTCAACATTAGTAGCCCCATTTTCTACATGAGGAAACTGAGCTCCAGAAAGCTTAAGCAGGTCCCACAGCCCGTAAGCAGCGGAGCCAGGATGTGGACCTGCGCCATCTGCCCCCGGAGCTCACCCATTTAGCCCCTGGGCTCACGCACAGGAGTGGGAAGTGGTGCTGTGCACGGGATTCGATTTAATCCATGCACGTTGCGCATGACGGGTTTTTCAGGGGCCACAAAATTATAGCAATATTTCACATTTATTGAGTGTTCAGCACAGTATCGAGTGCCTTTCATAGAACAATAAGCTTGTGAAATAGGAGTTTCTATTAACTGTATTATATAGACCAGGAAACTGAGGCTTTAAAAATGAAGGATTGCCCAAGGTGACAGTAAGTGACAGAGCCAAGAAGGAAAACCCAAGTCAGCCTGACTCCAAAGTGTGGGTCGAAAACAAAGGGCTGGGGAGAAGCCAGGAGCTCAGACAGCAACTGCGGCCCAGGACAGTGAGTTCCATGAAAATGGCCAGAAGCAGTGATAAGCAGAAGGTCCAGAACTGGCCACAGGAGATGCTGAACGATGACCTGTCTATACTCAGCTGCCATCAGGAGCATCTTCCTGCTGAAGAGGCCATGCCCTGAGCTGGGGCCTCCCCGGGACAGGGCTGAGGCCTGGTTGGCACTTCGATCCCCAGCACCCAGTGCACAGCCCTGCACGTCTTAAGAGCTGGCACATCCAGGATGGCTGCGAGTGGGTCTGTTGTCCAGCCACAGCCCCATGCTTCCTCTCCTCTCTCTGTGCTGGACAGAGGATTGATTAAAGGACACCTCTCATCCCACTGGAGAGGGTGTGAAACACTCACTGCTGCACGACTGGGCAGGAGAAAGAAGAAAAAACAGGTTCCATTGATGTCAGACGGGGACCTACCTAGGACGAAACCATTAAGGACTTTTCTGTCTGCAGAACTTGAGCCCAGTCTACAGAAGTGGCGTTGGAAGTCAAAGGAGCATCAATGCCAGGCAGGTCCTGGCGTGAAGTTCCGGTTCTCCACATGCGAATGGAACCATCACAGCTGCTTGTCCAGCCCCAGGACTGGGTCAGAGGTCAATGGAGTATTGCCCATGCTATCACTCAGCCCCTGATCCAAAAGGGGCCAAGGTGTCTGCCTTCATGGCCTCCTCTCTCCCAGAGACTACCCGCCCCAGTGTGAGTCCTGGCCAGAGTTGGGACCTCTGGGTTATCTGCATTTCCTCCCCCAACACTGCCCTGGCCCGTCCTCATCTTCACTTACTTTATTTTAATCTTTATTGGGCTATAACTCACACACCATAAAATTCACCCTTCACTTACTTTTGTGACCCTGTTTACCAATGATTGTCAGGTCTGAAATCAAGAATCCCTAACTAACTGCACTGCATGAAATCGGCTCTTCATTTATTACAAAATCCAAATTCCTCCGTAGCACTTCGACAAGAGTTCAAGAAGTACTTGCGAACACCTGCTCTGTGCTCACATACTGTACACATCAATCACAGAACATGTGCCTTGAGCCAGAATCCGTGCTAGGCACTTGACAAACATTGTATCATTTAATCCTTATAACAACCCTGAACAGTGAATATTTCTAGTCCTTTTCAAGTGAGGAAACTGAGGCTCAGAGAGGTTAAGTAACTTGCCCAAGGTCACAAAGCCTTGCACAGGTTGGTAGAGTTTGAATCTAGATCTGTCAGGTGTCAAAGCCTGTGTTCTTGCCCTGGCTGCTGTGGCTCAGTGGACTGAGTGCTGGCCTGCAAACCAAAAGGTCGCTGATTTGATTCCCAGTCAAGGCTCGTGCCTGGGTTGCTGGCCAGGTTCCCAGTAGGGGGCGCACAAGAGGCAACCAATTGATGTATCTCTTACACATTGATATTTCTCTCCCTCTCTCTACAAATAAATAAATAAGTAAACTCTTTAAGGAAAAAGTCTGTGCTCTTAACCACCTCATGCCCTGCCCCAGTGCGTTTCGGGGGTGAAATCCTGGAAACAGACCACCGATAAGGTGGACTACATGGCGCCCCTGCCTGGAGAAACAGGAAAGACAAACATTTTGTCTCAGTACAGTCCTGAAATATTTTAGCTCCATCAAATCAGCATCTGCCCTTCAGCAAGTATACCAGGACAACGTGGGGTGAGGATAAACTGGTAAAAATGCCAGCCTCCCTCACCTGGGCGTGGCCCATGGGGGAGAAGAGAAGAGGTGCCCGGAAACAGGCAGTTCCAGGGAGGCAGGCTTCTGGGGGACACTACGGAGCCTCAGATCTGTGCTTAAGAACCCAGGATGCCTGCCCCTGCCCCTGCCCCTGCCATGAAGGACGGAAAGTCCTGGGGAGCACGCCCCGGACTCCACGATCCCCCCAGCTCCACCCTGAGTGGTCGGGAAGGCTGCAGCCCACTAGGCCAGGGCTGCTTCACTCTCCAGGCCGAGAGAGTGCTTGGTGGTTCCTTCAGCCATAGGCCCACATAAGGCCAAAATTGTCATTCCCTGATTCAGCAAATATTGGCCAGCGTATACAATGTGCCAGGCACTGCTCTAGGCTCTGGGCTTAGAGCAATGGCCAAAGCAGACAAGAACCACTGACCAACCCCACAGTTTGACATTCCAGCCTCGCCTCAGTAATGTGAGGGCTGCTGGCAAGGGTTTTGCTTAGATAAAGCTGCCCTGGAGGGCTTTGGGTACCCCCCCAAATAAGGAGGCTTTGCAGAGGCCTGGTGGGGACAAGACCCCATCCACTAAAGAAGCAACCTCAATTCCACTCCCTTCTTTGGATTTCCTCCTTTCCTGTCTCACTCTCCCTGCTCCCTCATCCTGCTTTCTGGGATCAGCCCCCAAACTACCTACACACAAGTGCTTTTCTCAGGCTCTGCTCTCTGAGGAATCCAGCTACAACTAGCCTCATGCCTGCCCTACCGGGCAAGTGGTTTCGTTCCCATCCTCATTTTGCAGATGAGACTGAGACATGCAAAGGTAAAGTGACTTGCTCGACGCCACACAGTTAGAGAGAGATGGATCCGGGCCCTCTGGCTCTGAGTGCAGCTGAAGAATTACAGATGAGGGCAAGCAGGCAGAAGCAGCAAAGGCTGCAAAGGTTGCTCTCAGAGGCCTGGGAGATCGGAAAAGATCATGCCCAGAAAGCCCATGTACCTTACGGCCCCACTCCAGGAAGACTTCACAGATTTTCTCCTGTTCTGCAATCACCTGATTTTTTTTTCCAAGATTTTAATTCTTTATTTACTTTTAGAGAAAGGGAAAGGGAGGGAGAAAGAGAGGGAGAGAAACACTGACGTGAGAGAGAAACATCAATTGGTGGCCTCTTGTATGTGCCCCCAACTGCAGACTGAACCCGCAACCCAGGCACGTGCCCTGACCGGAAATCCTCGAACCAGTGACCTTTCACTTTGCAGGGCGATGCCCCACCAACCGAGCCACCCCGGTCAGGGCTGCAATCACCTGATTTTAAAACCATACCTTTGTACCACACCAAATACATTGTTTATCAATAAATTTAAATTTTACAGTTTAACACTTGCTTTTTGAAGGTCCGCATGGAAATATTCTTTCAACAAGTTTCCAGAAAATGTATCTATAAAGTACCTAACTATATGTCAGGCACTGTTTTAAGCACTTTAATCTATTAGGAATCATCCTCATTTACAAATGAGGAAACTAAGGCACAGGGAAATGACCTGACTTGCCCAAGGTCACACAGCTTGTAAATGGCAGAGTGAAGAGTAAAATTTGTACATGATAAAATTGTGAACAGTAAAACAGTTACCAATTTGGTCAGCCTCTGAGTGACTGAGATGGAAGCGAAAGTCAAACAATACTAAGTAGGAAGGAACCAGAGGCACCACTCAAATGTCCAGAAGATACGAAGTGGGTGCAGGGCAAAGCAGCAGATGTGGACCAAGAGAACCAGCACCCTGGACGTGATAGTCTGCAATCCTCAAGTCCAGCATCCTCACTAAATAGCTGAGCAACTGAGGCCCCGAGCGGATAGGACTTATCCAAGGTAACACAGCTCCCACGAGCCCAGAACAGACTCTCATCCTCACACTCTGCACCTGTAGTAGGATGGAGGACCCCAGCCGATAAGGGGCAGTTTTTGATTTAAAGCCCTGAGGCGGGTCCTATGCAGAGGGCTTCTGGCTAGAGGAGTCAGGAAGTTAAGATTCAACTGGCATAAGATGAGAGGATGGACCTAAAGATTTCATTTAAATATGTCACCAGGAAAGGCAGTGTTCCCCTGAGTCGATGAGAGGCATTTCCTTTCCTTGAGACCTCAGTGCACTGGTGAACTGCGGTTGTACTTCCAGAAGGCTGTTTCCTAGATCAGGGAATTTCCACAGGCAGATTGAGATGCGATCTTTTCCCCAGGGTCTCCCTGGCGATCGCCCTCTTCTGGCCACTCTCAGCATCAGCATGGACCAGGGAAAGGCCAAATGGTTGGGAGGACAGAGGATGGCAGTGGAGGATGCATGGAGCTGATGGAACCACATTCCCAAGATCCTCTACTTTCCAGCCCTGCCCACCAATCCCATCCTATTTGTGAAGAGTCACAAAGCACGCATGCCGGGGTTACCCAGTGTTTTCTCCAAAATTACTGGAGAAAAATGAGGCCCCAACAGGCAACCTACCTCAAGGTTATTCCTCAAGGCTGAGATCAGGAGCTGCGAGCTCTCACAGACAGACCTATGCCTCTTTCACCTGGATTTGCAGCATCCAGCATAACAGAGGTGTTTAATACATTCCTCAACAAACTGATCACTTCCCCAGTCCAGACCCCAGCTGCCCAGACGGCCTCCTACAGCCCCCAGATGTAGATCCTTGATTCAGTACAGTCAAGGATCTGACGGGTACAGGTGAAGGGTAAGCCACCCTCTTCGGCCCCCACCCCACTGTTGCAGGCTCAGTGTCCATCTTTTCAAGTCAAGACCACCATTCCTATAGTGCTCCGAAGACTTGTCTCCCTGGTCACGAGCTAGGTAGGTCCTGTGATGAACTGAGGTACCTCAGCCCGGCACGCTTCTGGCTGATACCCTCTCATACTACCCAGGAACCAACTCTTCTGCCCACCTTCCCCACTCAAAAGCCCCACAAGGTACAGCAATAGATAGGTATTCTGGCGGAATCTTCCTACACCATAAGACTAAGCCCCTCAAAGCCTGGTTTGATCTTCAACCTCCAGAAAATTCTCAGCTCTCACCACCCCCTAGGTCCTCCAGCTTACTAGTACCCTTATCTTTCCCAGATTTCACCTGAATCTGACCTGCCCTCTACCCAGCCCAGTCCACAACCACTGCAGGAGCAATACAACTAATTACAGGGCCTTCAATATTATTCCATTTGTGGATAATTTCCCCATAAATCATCTGAGTCCTCCTATAATTACTGTCCCCATTTTAGAGATAAGGGAACTGAGTCTACTACTAGAAGTCTCCAGGGAGTGAGGAATTGGGCCACGGGCCCATGGCACCCCCACAGCTCTGGCCCAGCACCTGAGGGAAGCGTCCTGCCCGTTTGGGGATGGAGACAGCCTCTTCCCTCTGCGCATTTCTGCAGACCACCAAGTGAAAGGGCCAGAGCGCGCCTCGAGGTAAACATCACTACTCAGGGTCCCCGGCCACCCGCCAGGAACCGCCAGGAGGGCCTCTGGGACCATCCTCTAACCAGAGGGTGAATACCCCTCTGTCCCAGCTGGGAACTGCCTCAGACCCATACGTTCTCTTTGGAGCATGTGTTTGAGCACTTCTGAGGCTGACGTCTCAACTAATTATTCTGGCTTGGAAGCTGCTTCCCTCAAGACACATGAGCCGGTTGGTGGCTCACGGGAAGCGGGAGCTGCAGCGCCGGGACCGCGATTTGCGCCAGTAAGATTTGCGCGCCCCGGGGCTCCGCTTCCTGGCGGGATTACGGCACCTGCCGGTTTCCATCTCCGTTTGCCGGGGACGACCCCCAGGCCGGGACCACGCTGAGGGGCCACAAGGTGGTGTGCGGCCACTTGAGTCATGCACATTTCCCCTCGGCTACCCCGTTCCTTTTGTCTGCTGTGAAGCTTTTCGGTTTCTAAAAATTTTCTTCCCAAGAGTAACAACAAGATGTTGGGAAACTTTGCATGAAACTTACAAATGTCATGAAATCGGAGCCAGCGACTGCATCTGAGCCTGGGAACGCCGCGCCCAGCCCCGCTGCTCCACTCCAGCCCAGCACGTCCGGCGGCGGCAGTGCTGACCACCTGGCTGTCAGGCGGCCCGGGCACCCGCCCCAGCCCTGAAAGCCCTCTCGGCCTTGGGCACCTGCCCCAATTCGCCTCGGGAACGCTCCCACGGCCGCCACCCCGAGCGCACTGCAAACCGGGGACCTGGAAGTCTCAGCCCGAGTGGCATTTCAGCCGTTCCTCTGGGGCATTGTTTTCCCGGGGAGCCCCGGGGACCTCGAAGGAGGGGAGGGGAGACCCGCCCCACCGACAGCAGCGCAGGCTTGCCCACCACATCATTTGCATTTCAAAGGCAAACTTCTGCCGGACTTGTGGCGGCGGCACCTACCGGCTTTGCACGGGTCGTGGTAATGCTCCAGCTGCTGCTCCGCGCTCTCCTCGCCTTCCAGCGCCAAGTAGTCCGAGGCGGCGTCCCAACTCTCCCCAAGGCCCTCGGCGTGGCGGGGCAGCGGCAGCAGCAGCAGTAGCAGTGGCCCAAGGGCCCCGAGTGCAGTCGCCCGGTGCATGGTTGCGAGGCACGAGCAGAGACCGAGGGAGTTGCGTGCGCGGAAAACTGGGCTCCGGCGAGGGACCGTATACAAGGTCGGGTCGGCGGCTGCCCGGGCGCACTGGTTACGCGCAGGTGGCCATGGCTCGGCGCGGAGCGAGCAGAGCGTAGCGCCCTCGTCCGCCCTCGTCCTCGTCGGGGTTCCAAGGAGCCGCCACTAAGAGCTACTTGCCGGGCGGCCGAGGCTGCGACTGTGGCGGTGTTGGCGGTGGTTGGAGCAGTGGCCGCTCCGCCCCTCTCCACCCGGGCTGGACCACACAGCCCTCGCCAGGGGCCCCGGGCAGCCAATCACTCAGGCGCCCGAGGCGAAGCCCCTCCCCTTCCCGGCACCTCCGCAACTTCGGAGGAAGGGGAGCGAGGTTAAGATGCTGAAGGCAAGGACCCTGGGTCCGCGGAGCTCCCACTGCAGAACGCCGCTCCTTAAGATTGAGAGGCTGGACTTCCCGCCTTTTTATTCTCATAACTCACTTTACAACTCCCCAGTGCACACGTGGGCGAAGGCAGGCAGCAGTGGTTAGAGCTAGAGCGCAGGACCAGGAGTCCTACGCGAGAGGTCCGCTTCCCTGCCAACTCGCTTATGTGCTTTCGGGCAACCGTTCCTCTGCAGGGATGAAGTCAATCTTCTCTCTGGTGGCTTTCAGCGCGGGGGGGCGGGGGGGGTGGGAAAAAAAGAGGATTTCCTAGTAGCTTAGGGAAGAATGATTTAAAATGACGGATTTCCCCTCTAAGTGACTCTATCCTTTAATAAGTCTAAGATGCTTCATACAGGCAGAAAGATTGACACAGGAACAGCTGTACGGGCCTATTTGTGTTAAATCACAGACATGCTTTATTAACTAAGCCATTCACCATTAACTTGATGGAATAAAAATGACCATTTCTGAAGTCTCCTTTTTGTGTCAATTAGAAACACATGCCCGAATAATTTAGAATAATCAAGAGATATTTGAAACCCACTCCTACGTTGTCCCTTAAATGTAAAAATTGCCAGAACTGAGCCATTTTGATTTATAGACATAAAAAGTATTATTACCACGAGGCTTTTCAAAGACCTCTGTGCAAGCAAAATTGCCCTAATCAAGAGGTAAAACGCACCAATGTGCACAGGTTTTCAGCATCACACCCAGAACAATTTTTTCTCATTTAAACTGCAAGTTTAAAAACGGACTGACTTCCCTTTTGGGTTTCCACATAGGTTCACAGCCTCTGAAGACAAAATAGTCGACAGTTTACAGAGGACCCCCAAACTCCTGCATTATGATCATCTGTCTTCTCCTCTAATAACTAGGACAGGCCCTTCAAACCAGTCAAGGTTTAAGCTAACCACTGGAAGGGTGCTTCTGGATATTCTGTCCTGGCCCTTAGAAAGAAATGCAAGTGACTCTGCTTCATGCGATCAGTTCTCATCAAATAAGCACATACCGGATGGAGTTCAATTGGCAAGATCTGATTAGGAACTGACAGGCAGAAGGAACCTGGGAGGAATGGATGCTACCAAATGGCAGAGGCGGCCAAGTGGCCATTAAACAGGCAAGAGGTGTGGGAGGGGGGCTGAGTGGCATTTCTGCCTAAACGCTGGAAGGAGTCAAACCCAACGCCATAATTCTCTGCCTTCAACCCAGTGAAGGTCACCCTGTCAGTATACAAGTCCACAAAGTCAGTCTCGAAAAGGCCTAACAAACTTCTGTGACACTTCCAGGTCTCCAGATGGCACTAGGCAAGCAGCCAACTGGCTTCATTAGCAGAGAATTCCTTTGGAAAATAGACATTACAGGAAACCTCTTGTGCACACACTGAGGTTGAGAGCTTTTACTGCCTCTAGTCCCCACCTGGTGAGTAGCTGCCAGGGCTTCTCACCAGCACTTTGTCCAAATATTTTGAAGACAGTGGTGCTCCTGGAGGAGCTGGCTGCAGTTTTACCAGATGCCCTGTTTAGAGGCTACTTTTGCTATCAAACAACATCAACAAGACATCTGGATCATAGGTTAGATAGGAACAAAAGGGTTGCGGGCCAGGTCCCCGTGAGGGCCACGTGAGAAGCAACCATACATTGCTGTTTCTCTCCTTCTCTCCCTCCCTTCCCCTCTCTCTAAAAATAAATAAAAATAAAATCTAAAAAAAAAAAAAAGGATTAATATCTTCTCATTTATATAGTTCATGAGCTCACTCACTGCTATATATATATATACATACACACACACATATATATATACATATATATACACACACACATATATATATATACACATATATATATTAAATGTTTTTAAACCCCATGAAAAAACTACAGGCAGATACAAAGTGCTTCATGATCTAAAGATCCTCAACTTTGTTCCGTATTTAAATTATTTGTGGGCTCCCTGCCCCATAAATCACGGCCGTGTGGAAAACCTGCAAGTGGGTGCGCTTTCCTCCTTTTCAGTCAGACTTTTGCTCTCCACCCCACTCATTCCGTCTACACCCCTACACCAAGTGACCTATTTCTCTTGCAGCGGCTCTCAAGTCCCTCCACATCTATCAAGTTTTGGCCCCCTGAATGACAGTAGGCCACCTTCTCATGTTGCCTTTCCAGGACACTAGACATCATCTCCTCCAAGGCAGGGAGCAGAACCTCCAACAAAGTGGGTACCCATCTGCTGGCTCCTTTTTTTAGTTTACATTACTGACCACTGGGAAGGTATTTTTGAGTTCTCTGGAGAAGATCATGAAAAATATTTAATAGTTAACAGTTTTTAGCAGCTATTTAAAACCTTTTGGGGCTCTCCAGAGCCTTTGCCTGAGCTCCGCAGGGTGGCACACCAGGCCCCCGTCCACCATCAGGCCTTCCTTTCCTGAATCCAGCCTTGGCTCTTGCCACCTGTGTCTTCCCTCTTGCTGCATTAAGCACCTTGCAGTTATCCTGTAAGGGCTGCAGCTTCATGTTTCCATGTCTGTGCTGGGGATGTGATAACCACACAGCCTGCATCCTCACGCCAGCACCTACTATAGCAGTTACCACACTTCAGACACTCACCAATTATGTCTGTCCTACCCTACCGGCATGTAACCTACAGCAGACCTTTCAGGCATCACTGTCTATACCCTTCACTCCCTTCAATGACCTTCAAGGTTAAGCCTTGAAGGCCTAGTGGCTTAGACTGAACCACTAAGAATATCCATAACATCGGCCAGGTAAAATGAATTACATCAACTTCTCCCTACAACCACCTCCTCCATTTTTTTTTCTTTCTTTTTAGAAACTCCTATCACCTTAACAATTTAAAACCTTTGAAAAATTTTAAAACATGTGTAGACTACAATGTAGACTACATTGACACCACATATCCCAATGTAGACTTATTCCCCTCTTTTCTAATGTTAAACTACAGATTAGCAGTTTAATAGATGTTCTCACACTGAAATCTAGGAGCTGGCTATACATAAAAGTTTCCCTTATTCCCTTAGTTTTCCAACCAGACAAAAAACTGTTCATTAAAGAAATCAAAAGTAATCCAAATTTGTACCAACAAACTAGCAATAGGAATGACTGTCAAGTGCAGGTGTTGACTGGGAAAGCTAATAAAATCAGGGGGAGAAAAGAACCAAAGAGGCTGACGAGGATTTAAATAACTAGTTAAAACTGGAGATGGAAAAAGTACAAACAGATCAGGAGAAATTAGCCCCCAGCTGTGACGTGGCACAATAAAAAGAATCCCTTCTGACTGCACGGAAGAGCCATTTTCAGGGTGATCCTTGCAGGTATTAGCTGCCCCACAGGTTGGAGAGATGGCATGCTCACTTCAGTTACAGCAATTAGGGCCCTAACCCCGATGGCTGCTGGGCTAAAAATAAGAAACCCTCCAGGCTTCTATAAAATGGAGGTCTACTCAATCAGTTTCTCAGGATGGTTCTAAGAAAGCATATCTGAAACTCCTTTGAAAAAAATAAGTTGTAGACAAAAGCAATCCATTATCAATCAAGATAATGACTGACAGGCATGGGCTAGTGTAGGGTTTGAGTGTAGGATAGAGCTTATATGGGGAAAATGTCAAAAAGTGGTAATAAAAGAGAGAAATCATTAGGAAAAAAGACAGCCCTTATTTGTTGTAACATTCTTTCAACTTTCTAAACACTTTTTTTTTTCCAAAATACAAAGTTGGCGGGGAATAAAATCTCGAATTTCATCCTTCAACTCAGCCAACTGCGGCCCGCTGCAGTGGCGGCTGCACGGGGACACGCCCACACTGCGGTACTCACTAGTCACGCCCTGTCTGCGCAGTGCTGCAACCGTCACCCAGCACCCAGCCGCAGCAGGACCACGTGGTGTTCAAAGCCTCAGCCACTTCCTATTTGGCCCTTTACAGAAAAAGGTCTGCTGACCCCTGCGTTACTGAAGTGTGGGAGGCTATCAGTGGTCTCTTCACATGCATGCCCGCAGTAATGAGTAACTTACTCTTGATTCCCGTTTCAAAAAGGAAAGAAAGGATTCGAGGGAAGTACATTTAACATTTTATTACTTTTTAAAAATCCAACTTCAGTTAAACAGACTAGATTAGAACCCCAAATGTATTTGATACATTATTTACTGGACTCTATAACTAAAAAGCCAGTTGGGATATGACCTACACAAACCAAGGGTGTGTACGAAATGGAAGTACCGCCAGTAACTATTTCCTTCCAACTCTGTCACTAATTACCTGTGCTCTGTGGGGTTTATAGACTCGACTTTGACAGAGTTGAAAAGCCCAAGTGAAACTGCTTTTTCCCAGTGCGATCTGTTGGCATTCAAACAGAATTCCATGCTATTTCTTCCTTGCCCTAAGCTCTCCTTAAAATAAGACTTCAAATGACTTAAACTGATAAATTGAGGTAAGCACAGAATGCTGCCTTATCAGGAATTATTAGCAATCCTAGTTCATCCATACTTCAGTATAAGCAGCTTTCACAACAGTTCTTTATTCTACTTCCTAACACAGTGAAATAACTTAATTTTTACTGTTGTCTTTGCACCATTCCCGCCTACAGCTCCAGTAAGAATGTCAAATCAGGTAGCTTCTAGAAAATGCTCAAAGGAGGGCCTAGGCATTCCTCACGCTCAGTTTAAATCTTACAGAATTCCTGCAGCTGTATGTCAACTTTCTGATCTCCCCTACCTCTCACCTAGTCTATTTCTGCATACAATTCTAAACAATCACTTCTTTCCAAGCTATCACTCCTCTCATCTCTTTTTAACATCTTGATTGCTAAACTATAGCTCCATAACTGAGATTTTTGATATAAAACATTAATAAATACTTGTGTTTTCATACATCATTATTCCTATTTATTATGTGTTCCAATAAATCCATAAAATGAAGCACAAAGATACATGAAAATCTAAACTTAATACCCAGATGGAACCACAGTAGTACACAGATGACAGAAGGCTTTTCTTTCCTGGACTTCATATTCAGAAAGAAGCCCTTAAGTATGTGGTTTTTCCTGAACCAATTACAATTAATGCATCTTTTTTTTTTACATTTTGTAAAAATTCAGGAAACTTTAAAATAACATTTATTTGCAAGACATTTGGCATAAGGTAGATAGTACACATTTTAAGAAATAAAAAGCTTTATCAAAATGAATACAATTGGTGAATGAACCCTAAATAAAGTGGCTTCTGGAAGAACTGGATTTTGTGGCAACCACCTTTATAAAGAGGTCCATCCACTTCCAATGGAAAACACCCAAACATACCATTCGCTTGGAGAATACACCATGCACCATTCAGATATCACCACAGAATAACGAGTTCTAAGAGTATGGGGCCCGGTTTATGGGCAAATCCAGTACAATCTAGGAGCCCAACATGATCTACTAAAGAATACTTTACCATCCCTCCAACCATGACATTTCCACCTAATCCTACTCTTGTACAAGGATGGATATATATATAGATGTATATCTATATATCTATAGATATATATATCCATTGACATGGATCACTATATATATCCATGTCAATTAATAATGTAGCTAAATTTTAAGAGAAATATGCTTATAGGTACAAGAGGAAAGTTTATCTTTAGTTTTTTATAGTGTTCACAAAGCATCAGTTGGGAAGTTGAGCAAATAAACAAATGAAAAACAAGTACTCAGCATTAATGAAGCCGAAAAACCCCACCCTTTAATTAACTTTAAATAGTATTTTCTACTCGTCTACACCCAAGAACGAGGGAGCCGAACCACTTGCGAATTACGTCTTCTTCAAGACACACCACGTCTGGCCACTCCGTGAGGCCATAAATCAATAAATATTTTCTAAAGGACTTTTCAAGGTGATTTAGATTCATTTTAATGGAGTTTCTTTATATGGAAATTAAAAAATTATTTTTCACTGAAGATTCCAGGACTTCAAACAGAGCTCAATTTAACAGAAAAAAGCAGTGTGCCTGAAAGCAGCTAAACCACTCCTCGAAAAACCCTACATCTGACCTGCAAGACTCATGAAAAACAAATTTCATTTTATTACAACGAAAGTTTGCTGTCGAACTTACACTCCATCAGACAGACTATGTACTATTATATATACTTTACATGTAGTTAGAAATATAAGCCATTCAATACTGACTTTTAGTTTTCCTTGTAAGAGCTTAAAGGCAGGTAAGAAGAGAAAATGGAAGAACCAGTGTATTACATCTAATATAACATTTTGGCAAGAAGATTTTCCTACAGCTTCTGATCAAATTTGTCAGCCACACATAAGTGGTTAAGAAGCCAAACTTTTCACTCGTTATACTCCTTACATACCACATGATCGGATGCAGCGTCTATTAATTTATACACATATTTTGTAATGAAAACATCTTATGTAACTATCGATGGCATGAGTTTCACAATAAGGTTTAAATATAGCTGTTTTGACTCTTTCTAAAAATACCAATATACAGTATTATTTTAGGTGGTCATTTGCATAGCAAACTATTAAACTAGAAATTCAATGGTTCTAGGAAAACTTCACATTATGAGTAGTTCCAGAAAGATGCATTCAAAATTAAAATCACTTCTCTTAGAAAAACTGTGGCCTTTATTTGCCCACCCAATAGTAAGCTAAGCACTCTCACCCCTCCCCTTCGCACAGCACAGCAACCTGAACGGGTCTGTGTGCTGCAGTTTCACTCACAGGGCCTATCATTCAGTTTGTGATGGTGCTGGACAACCTATTAATAGGTGTAAGCAAGTTTGAGGGTTTTAAAGTGTGGGTTCCCTGTATTAGAAAAGCATAATTTATAATATATTTTAAAAATGTATTCAGTAACATTGCCTTTTGAAAAGATAGCTTTAAATTGCAAACACATCTATTTTCACAAAACAATTTGGTCAGGAAATTTTATTTTAACACTCTAAAGCAGTACTGCTTTAGATGTTACTTAAGTGCCCCAGACAGGATTGACAAAATTAAATGTTTCTAAATTACAAATTTAGCTCCTGTAGGAGTCTCAGAAAAGAAACAGAAGAAAACAATCCCCCCTCCCAAAAGAAGTAAGACACACACATTTTGAAGAAACCCCAATGTTTCATGCAGTGGTAGGCAAGATGTAAAAAGCCACCCAAATTCACAAATTTCTACACCAATCATCATCAGAAAAAAGTACTCCGAAGTCAATCTGTACATCCAAATGCTCTGGGAATCTACACCTACATTACATTATTTAATGTTATATACATTTATTAACCAACCCCCTTGTTTTTAATAATTTCTTATGTAAAACCTTCATTCAAACCCAAAAAAGATGTAAGACTAACTTGGGGGGAGGGAGAAAAAAATAATCATTTTAGACATTCAGTTAAAATGTAGTTTATCTAAATCTCAAAATGTTTAATAAAAACAAATATCTTCTCCATTTAACACTTCGCTTCCTAACTGTACAGGAAATTGCATTGCAGAGAGTACACCTCTATCTTCAGACCGTATCTTCTTTGGATGGAATTAAGATGTAACTGGTTAGTTTTAAGATAAATAAATGGGAAGTTGGTCCAACTATGATGACAGCAGATATATTACATGCAGAATTTAATATTTTTAATTCTCTTTTAAAAAAAGGATGCAGTTGAATCAAAAAAAAAAACAGGTCAAAGGCAAACTCAGATTCAGTATATAAAAGTGTCCCACAATAGGCTGATGATAGCAGTAAAAATAAGAGACAAAAGTAATCTTTCTGGAACATCATTTTCAATAACGTAGAAACACTAAGTGCCAGGAAGATTTCTATTTATGTAATTTTAGCATCCAAGTTTCCCTCTATTTATTTTATTGGAACAAATGCTTTAAATAAACTATTTGTCCTCTTCACTGAAGAGAGCTGGTCTATCATCTTTAATGAGCTAGTTTTGGGGAAGATCAGCCGTGTACTGTAGTAATGCCTACTGCGTAAAATCCAAGCATTTGCTGTGAACAGTTGGAGAAAGCAGTAAGAACCTAGGATCAATGGAAATAGACGTTACTTTACACCGTCCGTGAAAGATAGACCCACAAAGTACCCAGTGTTAACGCCCAAATCTCTTCTTGCGCTTTTTTTGCGGTGCAAGTTCCACCCCTGTGAAAGAGAAACTGATCCAAAGTTCCAGGTTTTCTCGGGTTGCTAGTCAATTTTCACATTAGTATAGATTTTTCGGACAAAGGCACTTGTTCCCATGTAACCAATTGCTCCTGTAAAGATAAAATAAGATGTTCTGAAACAAATACATACAGTACAGTATCTATCATTTACAAACACTAACTGCCCTCTGCTCTGGAAAGTTACTTTCAAGATAATGTCTTTAAGGTTAATATTCTCTCTGAACTTATTAAAACTGTAACATTTGTTTTGCAAATTGCCTGTTAATGCCATACACCAAGTTTGACCTGATATATTTTTAGAATTTAGTATCAATTATTACCTATGTAATCAATAAATATATAAATTAAATTACATCTCTTATAAAACAAGAATAATTTGATATTGGCAAAATCCTGTTAATAAAAATACATGTCTTTTTTTAAAGTTGAGCATATATTATTCTAGGTCATTAAACCAACACTAACATATTCCCCAACCCATATGAACCCTTACAGATAAGAAGTGACTACAAATTCTCTAGGGAAGGACTGAAGACCATGGCTCAGTGGCATTTGCAGCTCTATTCTGAGGGTTTCTTTTTTATGTTAAAATTGGAGAAGCTGTGTAGTTTGTAGAACGGAAGACATATTTGAGCAAATGGGCAAGAGAGACATGTAAGTAGGCGGGAAGTTTTGAAATGTTGTTTTTGAATATTTAGCCTCATATTGGGGCTCACAACACCAGGAAGCATGGGTACTTTTCTGTTTTGTTAAATTAAGTACATACTTCCAATGCTGCAGTGTTTGGCACATGATAAGGTACCCCCAAAATATTTGCTGACTGAATAAACGAACTGAATAGTTCTTTACTGCAAATACTAAGGGACCTTATCTTTAGTATAAGACAGCTGGTCATTTAAGTCATAGAGAAGATTCTCCTTGGATTTAGGAATTTAGCATCTAGTCCAATATTATTGAAAGTTTAAAAGTAAGTCTTCCATGAGTTAACAATGATACACACACACACACACACACCATATGCCTAAATGGCTGCCTTTGAATTAACTTTTAAGTTGGTCCGACGGTTGTGGGTTATTGTTAAGCTGAATTAACTTTTATACCAAATGTATATGCAAGGAAAGAAACAAGTCTATTCTGCTTTTCCTATATATAACTGGACCTCAAGATAACCAAATGGTTGATGGAAGAAATTCTCCTCAAAGACTTATTCCAGATAATAAATATAAAAAGAACAAACTTAAAATATTTTTAACCACTAATGAGTTACTTGAGCTAGCAATAGTTACCAACGCTGCTAACCTCACAAAGAGAGACAGCCAGATATTAAGTGCCTCAAAAGTTTAAAAATCACCTGTGAAATATTCCTAGGTAAGTATTCTTTAGTATGATCAAGTCAACAAATCTAACTACCGCTTTAAAGGAAATATGAGGGGAATCATATGGGGAAACATTAAATGACACCTCAGGGCTATCACCAGCAAAACCCAGAGTGTGAAAAACTCTATGGAAATTAAAGCAAACAAACCCCAAATCCCCAAGTTTCTTAAATAAATTGGAAGGGAAAAGAGAGGCAACATCAATAGATTAAAAGAGCCTTCAGACATTTTAACCAAGCACTGCATGGACCGTAATCTGACCTTGACCACAACAAGCTGAATGGAAAGAGAAATGGGGATAGGTCAGGTAAATTCAAATACTGAATACCTGAGCACATTAGGAATGATATTTATATGTATATACTGAAATATTACCTATATATAATACATAAGTATACTTCAAGTATATTTTATTTATATATCATAATGTAATATAATTATATTTTAGAATTATACATAATGTATTCTTATATATAGAAATGCTTACAGTTGAAATGACATGATGTTCAAGACTCACGTCAGAATAAAAGAGGGTCATGTGGGAATACAAACAAGACAAGGTGAGACCACTGACAACAAGGTGTGTTAGGTATATAGGGACTCACTACAGATACACAGATACATAGACAGACAAATTGTCCCTATTTTTGTATATAAAATTTCCCACAATTAAATATTAAAATTTCAAAAAGAAACCCTCACCAAAACAAAGCAAACCTACTTCCAATTACTTTTGCAATGAATAGACATTTATTTCATATGAATTAATATTGCACTTCAAAATACTGATAATTCATTTTGAAATAGTTACTTGATATAAATTGTTACAAGGTTAAGAAAATAATCTTCAAATTTTTAAAAAATGAACATGAATTCTTAGAACATAAAAATATCTATAAAATTTTAACTAGAATCAAAAATTTAATTGGCATAATATAACACTAGTCCAATAATCAATTCTAATTTCCCAGACTTATAAAACATTTTCCCCTTTGAGAAGATATGCTTAAAAGCAAAATAGTATCAAATTAGAGAATCATTTTGCCTAATTTTATGGGAGTACTTCAAGAATAAGCTTATAAAAATATGACTTTATAAGAAAAAGATACTGAATATGCTCTGTTGAGAAGTAAATGTCTTGGGAATAACATAGAAATATACTTTTAAAGTTAATTTAACACTAAAATGCTATGCTCAAAATATAAAGACTGTAACAATCTATTTCCCACCTTAACATATCTATTTCCTTTTTGACATCAAAAAAAAAATCAACAAATTTTTCTTTCAATTACTGACACGTAACCTCACGAGTATGTATAATTCTGTATTGTGATGACATGGGAATCAGCCACAGCCTGAACCGTAGTCCTCTGCCCCCACGCTGATTAGCACCGAAGGCACACACACACCCATTAAAGAATAAAGATGGAGACACTGCCAGAACAACAGGGAACTGTAAATGTGCCAAGATTTTCAGGCAGCCAAATGAAATTTCGAAAGGAAAAGCACTAAAACATTTTAGCTAAATTCATTCCATTTTCTTTGTAGACCTTGAGATATTACCTCTCTAGTTCAAAGATCACATATCAATTCAAGAAAAAAATGTAACCCTCTGTGTGATCCCATAATGCTACACCTCACTGAATGGCAGTGATAACCAACAAACATCTACAGTTACAGCAAGAGGCAGTCGGTGAGCAACCTTCTGAAGGGGGGGGGGGTCAATAACACTAAAGGAACCTCCTGATTGCCGAGAGACACACCAGGGTGTTACCCCGTGACACAAATCGAGTTTTACCCTTCAAGTCCTACTCATCTTTCCCCCAAAGCTGGCTAACTAATTAATCATCACAGAAAAAGGTTATCACAACAGCTATGAATAAAACATGTGCTGTCTTCCCTTATAGTCTATGTATGGAATGAGTTTTACTACTTGACAATAAAGCACATGTTTATTGATTTTAGGGAGAGAGAGGGAAACATCAAAGTGACAGAGAAACATCGATTGGTTGCCTCCCATATGCACCCTGACAGGAAGGGGATTGAACCTATAACCTAGGTATGTACCCTGACTGGGGATGGAACCCCCAACTTTTTGGTGTCCGGGATGATGCTCCAAGCAACGGAGGCCAGGGCGGAACAGATTCTTTTTGCTAACTGACACAAAACATACCAATTTCAGGTGTGCAAGAGCTCTGTGATATACATATGTGCTGTGAAATGGCTCCCACAACAATTCTAGTTACCATCCATCACCACACAGTTACGGATTTGTCTTTCTTACGAGAACTTTGAAGATCTAACCTTGTACCAACTCTCAAACAGACACTGCAGCATTATTAACTAGAGTCACCGTGCCGCACATTCCACCCCCAGGACCTCCTCATCGCATTACTGCAAGTTTGTGCTTTCTGACCACCTTCACCCATTTTGCCCACAGCCACACCTCACATCTCTGAAAACCACCAATCTGCAGAAGAGACTCTTCTGATGAAGGAAAAAAAGCAATCCTGGTACACTAAAGGGTCCACAAATGTCACACCGGGACCCAGCTTTTAACAAGATGATCACATCTGCTTATTCTATTACCCACCCATAGCTAAAGGCACTCTTAAAAAAAAAAAAAAAAAAAAAAAAAAAAAAAAAGCCCTGGCTGGTGTGGCTTAGTGGATTGAGTGCTGGTCTGTGACCCAAAGGGTCGCAGGTTTGAGTCCCAGTCAGGGCACATGCCTGGGTTGTGGACCAAGTTCCCAGCAGGGGACATGCAAGATGCAACCAACTCTGATGTTTCTCTCCCCTTCTCCTCCCTTACCCTCCCTCAAAATAAATAAATAAAATGTTAAAAAAAAAAAAGGTCACTCAGACTCTGGAATTTATTTTGAGGTTCCAGATCAAACAACAGAATGTCATTTCTTAATTTCCCCATTACTATGATTTTCTGATTCTGAAACACTCAAAGATTTACTCATGATAGTCCAAGATTTTCAGAACTTACCACACATTATCCCCAAGGCTGTGCTAAATACCGCCATATATCCAAAGTAAAATGATGTTTGAAATAAGCCATACATCCTGAAATAAAACAAAATAATGACATATATCGATTTTTACTTTCAACATAAGGCCTTAAATTCTAGTATTTAAATGACAAGTATAGTTTCCTAAATACAAAACAAGAAAATGTGTCAACTTACTTTGTTTTGAAAAAATAGTAGTAAAAGGAATACATGTAAACATAGATTGCAGTTGATGCAGCAGAGAGAAAACTTGTCCATTGCCTGGGGGGAAAAAATACAGCTCTTTTGACTGAATGGCACTGAAATGAGGATTTTAAAATGCATAGAATTTTACTTTAAAAAATTCTTTAAAATTTTGTACCTTTAAAAACAAATGTGTGTACTTTGCATTTAAATATATCAACAAGGAGAGAGCCTAAGAACTGGAAGAAGAGATCCTGAATTTTGTCAGACTCCCTAGTATAAGTGACTTTAAATAACCATTTCCCTTTTCAGACCTGTCTCCTTGTGTTTAACACAGAGCAATGCTTCCTCATAAAGCTCTTTCCACATCAAACACTTTATAAAAATATTTCTAACATAGTTACCCTCATTGCTACAAAATAAATTGATACTATTTTCATCATTTTATAACAGAAAATCATCTTTATCTTCATTTTTATAATTGAAAAAATTCCCTATTCTATCTTAAGTAACAAAGCTTTTATACATATCTTTTATTTCACTCGATACACTTCAAATGGAAACTTATTTGAAAACATTATGGCCCCTGAGGGCCCTCCCAGAAACGAGCACTCACCACCTATAATCCTCTGCATTCAGTAGAAAGTATGTGCACACGATGGTGACACACACGGTCACAATGCACAGGATGACCAGCACCAGCATCATGAAGCCATAGACATAATAGATCTTATATGCCCAAAAAGATGTGAAGATGAAATACCTAAAGAAAATGCAAAAAAGACAGTTTTCTAGTCTTTACTTTGAAGCTCACCTTGCTCTTGCTAAGCTTCACATTTTAGTTCTCACTTAAATTTCAGTATTTTTCTTTTGAGCAACTTCCAATAACTTTTCTTACCTTTTTTCATCTATTAAATACTCTAAGATGTTCTAAAAGTATTCTTGGACAATCTTTCAAGAACAATTTCTTTAGTGGGGCATTTATGTCTAAGGAAACTGAATAAATTAGAAGCTTAAAAAAGTAAAATATGGAAAAACAAATGAAAATAGCAAAAAGTTCACATTTGTAAAATAAAGTCAATTTCTTCATTCTTTCATTTTTTCTCTAGATACAACATTACTCAAGCAATGTATTTTGTATTTTATACAATATCCTATTAAATAAAAAACTAGTTTGCTAGGGTAGTGATGTACTTACAATTGGGGGGGACAAACCCGGGACAAGAAAGCCTGAAGAAGCTACGCTCTCTTCAGAGGGCAGTAGGGGAAAGGGCGCTAGGATCTCACAGGAAGGTCCAGAGCGAGAAGAGAACACCGTCACTCCCCAGCACCTCCCCGCGTGCCGGTGTGACTGCCGGCCTCCACCTTTCACACGGAGCGGTCCCCACTCTGCCACCTCAGCCTACAACCCTCAACACTGCAGTATAGTTCTGCCTGTGTTTTGTATTTACATAAAAGGAATCACACAATAGAAATTTTTTTTAAAAAAAGATTTACACTAAGAAAAAGGCCCTTCATTCTAATTCTATTACCCAAATCATCAATTAGAAAGGGTCTTCTAGCCTCTTTCTCTTGTTCTCTAGATGTTCATTAGTTGATCTGTTCACTGTTCATTCTTTCAGGATACTTACAGAGTCCCTACCACATATCAGGGAAACAGTGAGAGTACAACTGTGAAGCTGACACAGTCTCTACCCTCACGGAGATTACCATTTAGCAGGGAACACCAGTGAAGGGGCAACCACGATGCACCGCGACCTTGCTCTACCAGTACAGGTAAGAGGGGCATCTTACTGGCTTGGCTGGGTGGGACTTGGCTGGGCAGGGCAGTGAGAAGATTCAGATAAGGCAAGTGGGGGATGGAGTGTGAGGGATAGGGGATAGAGGGAGCTAGAAGAATGTTCCAGGCCTAGAAACAGCAATGGCTTACAAATAAGAGAATTCACTGTATTTTGAAAATCTCAAAGATCAGTATGGTTAGAACTTCAAATGAAGGGGTAAGCGCCAAGAGATGAGTTTAGACTTACCTCAATGAAAACAAGAAGTCTTTAGCAAAGAAGTGATAGGATCAGATTGATACCTTAAAAAGATCACTTTGACTACCAAAAGGAGATTGGGTAGGAAGGTCAAAACAGGAGAAGCTAAAGATAAGCAGAAAGGCTATCTAAGAGAACAGAGGACCTGCAGAAGCGGGAAGAGATGTGAATCAGAAGGAACAGAGGCTGGGAGGAGAATGGAAAAAACAGTTGGGGGTCAAGTCAGGGTGAGGACACACAGCAGTACCAGACTGAAAGGACAGAGCTGTCCATGCACTGGCCTTCTTAAAGCATGAGCTGAAGTGACACACACTCCAATCCAATCCCTCTCCAAGGTACTGACTAACACCCACTGCTGGTAGGTGACCACCAACAGTTTGCCCAAATCTATGTCAGTTGTACTTGTTATTGTAATTAGACAACTTAATTAAATTTCACAGAAACCAAGAAACAAACATAAGAGCAAAAAGGATGTGTGATTTCTATAAGAATTATTTTGACTGCTTTGGAAAACTTCGATAAGGTGAATTGCTAAAAAAAAAAGAAAGTTCCAAAACTAGATGTGGGTGAGATGGCTATAAAAGACTGAAGGGCAAGTGTTCAAATCTAGAAGGACTTCAGACAGGTCTTTATGCTCTTGCTCCACTTTAAAAAGACTAGAAAGCACAGAAGATGTACTATGAATGTCAAAGGGGAAAATGATGGAAACGGCAACTAGATACAAATCAAAGACCTTGGCTTTAAATTTTTTTAAAAAATCAGTGAAGAATGCACCTTTAGTTGTTTTGTGAAAATAAAATGTTATGTATCTTTTTTAATAATTGCCTTACACAAGCCAACTTTTTCAATTAACCAACTACCAGATCCAATCATGTCTGTTAAGGAGGCATCCACTGTACAAGAGAGAATCAGCAGTGGGGCACCTGGAAGGAAATGTGTGTGGAGGAATTTTGCGCAGTTACAATGACTGGCATTTCGTGGGCAGGGGCCAGAGACGTATGACTGCAGTTCTTGACAAAGACCACGCAAAGAACTGTCTTGCCTAAGATGTCAGAGAATTCTCATCAAGAAACACTGGAACGTGGGCTGAGAAAAGAAAGGCTGACATCTGCGGTGGTAACCAAGGATGCAGTTGTGAAGCATGGTAACTGGGCACAAGGTGGCACACCTCCCACCCCCAAACACATACACACTTCCCCCAGCACTCCTGCAGGTCTCTATGGAAGGAAACTAGGAATGGCTGTGCATCCAAAGACATCGGGATAGTCTGACTGGTAGGTAATGGTTTACCTAGTTCTCTGAACACTCAGAAAATTTTAAAAATACAATAAAAGCCAGTAATTCCTTATATCATTAATGCGATCAAAAGGTGGTCTAGAATTCCCTAAAATGCATGCTTTGATTTCTAAGAATTCCTGTAAAATGAGAGAGATCTAGGACATAATGCAAAAAAGTATAAAATTCACCTGAATATTTAAAAACAGAGCAGAAAACTTCTTTTAGAAAGACATACAGACCCCCTTTCTGGAAGCCATGGAGCCAGGAGACTAACTCTGTTAGATGCTTTTCCATCCTTCTCTAACTCCTAAATTCTCCAATTACAATTAACTCCCTCGAAGCATAAACACGTTGCCAATACTTACATTTCGATGAAGATTGACCCAAAAGGTAAAATTCCTCCCAGGCAAACAATAACTGCTGGCTCCATAAACCTGGAAAATATTAAAATTAACAGTAAAGTTCTAGCATGATTTGATTTTATGTTATATCATATAAATCCTGATATAGAAAGCAGATGCTTGATACTTAAAAACAATTTAAAGACTAGAAACAAATCAGTAAAAGAAATCAAAATCCAAGAAGGCACAACACAGAGGTGGGACTTCAAATCAGTCCTAGAACATAGTCAAAATCCTTTCCAGCATCAAAGGCTGAGATAAGAATTTGGGGACTACAAATTCTTGCCAGTGGCAGAACTCAAAAAAGACTCCCAGTGTCTGCTCGTTTCTGTATCTCTCAATAACTTCTACGACCTTTTACAGGCATTTACTTACAGAAAGCAAGAGAGAAATAAAAACTCTTGAGAGCCCTAGCTGAATAATGTTTCCCAAACCGTGGCTTGCCATGTCTTTGCTCACACTCTCATTGGTTCAGGAATTCCTTTGCTATGGATTATACGACAAAGACAGTATGAGTTCTGAGTTACAATGGAGCCAAAGAATGAAAAAAGAAATAAATTTCAAACCTTATTCACTCAACTCAACAAACACGTACTAACTGCAACTGGCCATTCTCTACCTGGAATGCCTCGTCTTGTCTCGTACTTCTCTGCAAGCTCCGGCTCAAGTGCCTCCCTGTAAAGCCTTCTCTAAGTCTCCCAAGTTGAAGTGGGTCGTTCCCCCACTCTTCCATCACCCTCTGAATGCTACTCCATCACGACGCTTACCACACTGCACTGTAACTGCCTCATTACACACATACCACACTTCACTGGAGCATAAACGCTGGCAGGCAGAAGCTATTCATCTAGCTACATCCAGGGCCCAGCACTGTGTCTGGCACATAAAAGGAAGGTACTAAACTATCTCTGGAATGAACAAACTAAAGAACTGAGAGAAAAATCAAAGAACTTAAGAGCTGGGAAAAAAACCTTAAAAATCATTTTAGTCTTCTTACCTCATTTTATAGAGTCAAGACCTACAGAGGTTAAAAATGATCTGCCAATGTGACACAGTGAGAGCCAGATGCAGTATTCAGACACTGGTTCCCACGTGCCCACGCAAAGCAAGTGAAGACACGAGCCTTCCTGTACCTAAATGTGGCGCGTGGCTGTTCCTGCCTCCCCTTCTCTGGCCCTGGAGACCTAGAGGAACTTTGGTTACTTCTGACTATGCTTTTCCTGTCAAGTTACTCTCCTCAGTAACAGGTGAAGATGAGGGTAGCAACAGGCCTTAACAATCAAATTTGAAAAATATAGTTAAATTTAAAAAATGGACTACAAAATTCTCACAAGACCAATCTAAGAAAAGAATATGGACAATTTCTAAGACTAAAACAGGTCATTCTCCTTTCAACTATAGAGGGTATTTTATTCAGCCTCAATTTCTTTAAGTGTCTACATACCTCCGAGTCTACAAAAGACTGTATAAGTATCTGAAAGTAAGTTACATTTATAATGTGGTTAAACATCTCGGAACAGAGGCCTCGACATATATCCCTTATTATGAACACGTAGAATCTCCTGTGTAGAGGTGGGTGAGAACTAAAGCTATTCTTATGAGATGGGGAACGTAAGAAATGTACAGTAAGACTGTTCTGTTTTTGTCTGCAAGTAAGAGCTAGGAAAAAATGCAGAATAGAATGAATCGATTTAATAAATATTAAATGTAATACTGTTATTAAACATAATATTTAACTTATACATTTTAAGACACAAAATACATATGTACATTGAGTTCCCATTCTGCTCAAATTTGAATTACAAGAATTAGAAATATAAACCTATTAATGACATCTCCTTTTACTTCCAAAATCTGATAAAATACAAATCATCATCTCAAATTAAAAATCCATCAAGAATCATAAATTAAAAGCTGAATGGCCAAATTAACTGTAAACTATGTTTACATGTGGCAACAGAAGAGTCTCTTTGCCTGTTAAACAGAAATACTTGTCATCCTTTGTCAGGCATCATCTTGAGTTACAGCAGATCCTTAAGAAGGCATTTCACACACACAGTGTGACAATGTATTTATTCTATTCTATCCCAGAAGCGAAGATCCAGATGGCAAGTCAGTAAATTACAATTGGTCTCAACCCTAATAAATCTCTCAAATGGTAGGATATACATGGCTATAAATGTGTGTTAGCACTGTCTGGACTGATAAAATATCTGGAAAGGAAAACCAAATTATAAGTGAGGGATTGTCACACTTTTTCTGTAAAAGTTCAGATAGTAAATACTTCAGATTTTGCAGGTGATATGGTCTCAGATATAACTACTCAACTCTAATGCTGCACTGCAGAAGCAATCACGGAAAATATGTGAGCAAACAGGCATATTCCAACAGAACTCTTTTTTAGATAAGAACAGAAGCAGGTCAAACTTGGCCTATACACCGCAGTCATAAAACGGATGCCGCTTTAGTACCACCCACCTCTGCACACAAGTGCACACATCAAAGCATTTGACGTATCCGGAAATGGCACCAATATTCAGAAAGTGAAGCCAGGATAAAATTTATTACTACTTCTAACAATATAGGTTGGAAAATTCTTAAGTTAAAACTTAGGAGAGTCATTCTTATAAATACATGACAATTCTAAACGTTACACATATTAAACAGCCTTAAGAAAGTCTATATTGTGAGAAACAATCACGTGAGAGTCGCGTTCTCTTTACCATTTTTTCTCCGGTATGGGACGAGGCACAGCATTGACACGACAAGGGAAGTTGGGCTGACCTGACAGATTTCGGCCAAGTATTGTACCAACGAGGTTTAGGGGAAGAATAACAAAAAAACAGATGCAACAAACGGCCACCTGTGAATCAAATTAAAACATGTGTGATTACTCAGAAAGAGAACATTAATAATAAAAATAAATAAAAGGGACACTAAAAAATTTAAACACAATTGGATAAGAAAACGTTTAGGTTCAATATGGGTTAAAATTGTATAAGACATACACTAATAAAAATAGGAAAAGAATGTGCTTTAAAATATTAGTATTGAACTAAATGTAAGTTGAATGTTTCTACTTCCCCATTTTCCCTATTGTTCCATGCTGTCTCTGCTATAGCCCTTTTCTCTCTTCCTTCACTTTTCAGCTGTCTTTCTTATAAGATATCCTTTATCTTTCCTCATTATAACCAACTTATTTACTTGGCTATACTTTATTGAGCTCTAATATGCACAAAGAGCTTTACATATGTTATTTTACTATTTTGCAAATGAAGAAAATGAGACTTAGAGAGGCTAAGTAACAGCTATGATATCACAGGCTAGCAGGCAGCCAGACTGGAATCTCAGTTCAGATCTGCCTGTCTCAAAGACCACGCTCATTTCTATTCTAGACTGCCTTAGGTTCTTAACGACAGAAGCGTAGCTCTGTTTCACACATACGTGTCACTACTAAAATAATATGAATGTTTTTCTACTAGTAATCCCAAGTCTAAAGTATCTAAAGTCTACTAGTAATTCCAAGTCCAAGTCATAAAGAAGGCCATGTCAAGATTCTGGAACCGAGGTAGTCAGTTGGGAAAATACTTATTTTTGTGGCTTTTTCCTCTATGTAAATCTGGGTACAGAAGGACACAAACTGAAACGCTTTGCAAGCCAGCATCTGGTTAAGAACGCTTCATTCTGAACTTCTGAAAAATGAAGTAGGATTCTATCACCTCTAAGATCTCTATCAATTATACATTTTGGGGTTCTAATAAATAGAAAGTAAAAGTGAGAAAAAAAGCATAATGAAAATTGAAGAAATAAGAGAAATACAGAACAGTTAATACAGGAACCTATAAACAGTCTCATCAAGACATTATTAACTGCTTATCATTTGTTTTTTTCCCCTTTTCTTATCTGACTTCTTAAATATAAGATAAAAAAATGTGAGCAGTTTGTTAGAAACTGTTAGTGATCAACAAACTGTGAAAGCAATTTTCTATTCCTTTATGCTCAAGTTCTGGATGAGTTTACTTGAAGAATACTCTGAAATTGCGAGGGAAGCTGTTTAAAAAAAATGTCACAGGGAACTAAATCAACCGTGAAGTCAGAATTTTTCTCAATACTGATATTCAACCAAATACACTGGTTACTGACGAAGATAGGACTGGACTGTTATACCCGTTGATATTAAATTTGTATTCATCACAGCTTTATTGCTCTCACAAATTTAAAATGTTAAAATACTGAATTTACAAATTTATTTATACTAATAGAATCACGCTCTTTTCTGTATTTTGCTTCCATATTAAGATTTTATTTTGAAATTCAATTTAGCAGCTAAGAGTTACAAAAACCATTAGTCCAATGCACTGGTGCAAACCCTGCATTGCAAACCAACACGGGCCCTCCCCTAGCCTGCAGGTCAGCGTTCCTGGACCAATGGAGGGTAAAAACAGGCAGCTGGGAGAGGGAAAACTGACTCCAGGTTGAGGGCCTCCTACATCTACATAAAACCCAGTTACAAACAAGCACGGCCCCCCAGTACTTAAAAACCCACAGAGGTACCCACTGGTCAACTCGTCTTGATTTCGGTCATAAACCAACAATGTGTCTATTACTCATTCTAGGTGTGCTTCCAGATTGGCCTTTTGGGAAATCTGTAGTGTGCATAGGGCAGAACGGGGAAAAGCAGCCTGAAATGGACTACTTTAGAATGCTAAAGGACATAAATTTTATTGAGGGTTATAGGCAGTAATTGCTGATAGGTGAGGTGATTCTCAGGAAATACAGTCTGGTCAACCATTATGCTTATACATTTCCTCAACACCTCTCAGAGCAGACAATTTTATCATCCATTTCTAGTTCACACATTTTTATGACTTTGTATCTATATAAAAATGATTTAGCTTCAATTCAATTAACAATAGTGTCTAACAATCATGGTACCGCCAACTCAAACACAAATACCTGTGAGAAGCCTACTGTATCAGGTATTTTCAACATGCTAATAAATAACTCGCATTCTGTTTCTTGGGTCATCTTAGTACTATAATAGAAGAAACACTGGATTTGAAGTTAAACACTTATTCTATGTTTTCATTTCCTTTGAGTAAGTACCCAGGAGTGGAATTGCTGGATCATATGGTAGTGCTATTTTTAACTTCTCGAGGAACCTCCATACTGTTTTCCACAGTGGGTGAAGCTAGCATTATCCTGATATCAAAACCAGCAATAAAGATATTATAAAAAAATACAGACTCTCATAAATATTGTCTCTCATAAATATAGATAAAAATAACAACAAATTTTAACAAATAAGATCCAATAATATATAAAATTGATAATACATCATAACAAATTGAGGATTATCAAAGGAATGAATGCAAGATTGGGTCAAGACTCAAAAATCAATCAATGCAATTCACACTACCAGACCCCCCCCTCATAGATCACCTCAAAATATGCAGAAAAAGCCACTCACCATTTTAAAAACCTCAGTAAACTAGAATTAGAAGGGAAATTTCATGAAGGGCATCTAAAAAACCAAACAACCTTTCACTTGAGGACACAAAGCCTGAATATTGCCCCTAAGGTGGGGACTAAGTCAAGGATGCATGCTCTCACTGCTTCTGTTCAACACTGTACGGAAGGAGGTTCTAGCCAGTGTAATACAGAAAGAAAAAGAAGCAAAAGGCAGACACAGGCAGGGAGGGGAGAGCGGGGGAACGTGGGAGGGAGGGTAAAAATGGAGACAGCTGTACTTAAACAACACAAAGTAATACAAAAAAAATTTTAGAGGTCATTAATATTAAAAAAAGATTAGAAAGGCAGAAGTAAAAGTGTTTTTATTCACCGATAACATAATTTATATTAAAAAAATCTTTAGGAATCTACAAAAAATTGGAATAAGTGAGTTTAGCAAAGTTGTAGGATGCAAAGCCAATACACAAAAATCAATTGTTTTTCTATACACTAGCAACCACCAGAATTTGAAATTTAAAAAATACCACTTACAAAAGGCATAAAAATATGAAATTCTTAAAGTTGACCAAAGATATACAAAACCTAAACACTAAAATCTATAAAACATTGCAGAAAAGTTGTGTTCATTAATCAAAACACTTTCAATATTATTAAGATGTCAATTCTTCCCAAACTGACCTATAGATTCAACATAATCCCAATCAAAATCCCAGCAAGCTTTTTGTAGAAATTAACAATTTGATTCTAAACTCTATATGGAAATGCAAAGAACCTAAAAAAAATCCAAACAACTCTGCAAAAGAAGAACTGAGTTGAAGACTTACAACTGTAAACAGGACAGTGTGGTACTGGCATAAAAACAGAACAAATCATTCAACAAAACAGAACAGAATCCAGAAATAGATCCACACATACGGTCAACTGATGATCAACAAAAGTGCTAAGGCAATTCAGTGGAGAAAAGGTAATCTTTAACTGAACAGTCATAAACAAAATAAAACCTTTGAGCTTTCATTCATACTATATATAAAATTAACCAAAAATGGATCAGAGACCTATAACCATAAAATTTCTAACAGAAAACATACAAAGAAAGCTTACTAATCTTTGGTTCAGCAAGAGTTCTTAAATAGGACAGAAAAGTATGAACTATAAAAGAATCAATAAATCAGACCTCAAAATTAATAATTTGTTCTTCGCCCTGGCTGATGTAGCTCAGTAGATTGAGTGCGGGCTGAGAACCAAAGGGTCGCTGGTTCGATTCTCAGTCAGGGCACAGCCTGGGTTGCAGGTCAGGTCCCCGGTGGGGGCCATGTGAGAGACAACCATACACTGATGTTTTTCTCCCTCTCTTTCTCCCTCCCTTCCCTCTTTCTAAAAATAAATAAAACCTTAAAAAAAAAATTTCATGGACATTAAAAAGAAAAATTTGTTCTTCAAAGGACACTCAAGAGACTAAAAGGACAAGCCACAAAATGGGAGAATACACTTGCAAAATATGTGTAAGACAAAGGACTTACATCTACAATATATTAAAAACTATCAGTCAACAAGATAATCTATTAAAATACTGGCAAAAGTTTGAACACTCAAATATATGGATGGCAAACAAGCACACAAAAATATTTTCAATATGATTAGTCATAAGGGGACTGCAAATGAAAACCACAACGAGACACCACTACACACTCACCAGAATGGCTCAAATTAAAAAGACTGACCGTATCAAGTGCGAGAGATAACGTGGAGCAACTAGAACCCTTACACAGTGCTAGTGGAAATGTAAAACAGCAGTACTACTTTAGAAAAATATGGCAGTTTCTTGAAACATTAAACTATCATATGACTCAGCCATTCCACTGCAGCTTTTTATCCAAGAGAACTCAAACATACGTCCGCACGAGGACCTGTACATGAATACTCATAGCAGGATGATATAATAGCCCAAAACTGGAAACACCTCAAATGTGCATTCCTGTGTTATATCTATACAACAGAATACTAGTGAGCAACACAAATGAACAAACTACTAATACATGCAACATCATCAATAAATCTTAAAATGATTATCTGAGTGAAAAAAGACAAAAAAAGAACTTACTGTGTGATTCTACTTATATGAAATTCTAGGTAATGCAAACTAATCTATAGTGACAGAGAGCAGACTGGTGGTTACCAAAGAAGGGGGAAGGGAAGGACAGAGGAGGAAAAAAGGAATGATTTCACTGCAGAGGTACACAATGAAACTTCTGGATTTGATAAATACCTCTTTTTATTGTGATGATGGTTTCCCAAATTTATACCTATCTCAAAACTCATCAAACTGTATACTTTAAATAATTTACCATATGTTAATTATACCACAAACTTACATATAAACAAAACATATAGACCAAAAAAATTTTAAAAAAGCATAAAACGTTCTCCAAAGGCTGTCTGTCACTCTCAGAATAAAGCCAGAAGTACTCTTGGCACAATGGAAAGAAAAAAGACTAAAAAAACAAAGTCCATCATCACTACCACCAGCACCATAACAAAGAAAATGTGATTTTTCTCAATTACTACTGAGTCCTGGTTTTCTCCTCTGTAAAACAGGGATGATGCATTTCTCACTAGCTCTGCCTACTTCTTTGGGTTTTGTAAACTACAAAGTGCTACACAATTGTATCTGTCCTTATAATGCATCTTGTTAGATCTGGCACATCACTTCAGTCAGTAAGTCTGTTTTACATGCTATCTTCATCATTCCACATTACTAGCTTCCTCCCCAGTCTCCTGTCCTCTCAATTTAATCATCAGATCATTATGCCTTTAGTCATCAACTATTATTTGAATAGGTCGAAGTCAAGAATATCTGTCCCATTCTACTAAAAAATAGTATGTGACATATTATGGGTAACATCATCCCAATATTTTAATTCTATAATATAATTATTTAGTTACATGTCCATCTTGTCCAACAAGATATAATACTCTATCTATAATCCTTTGTTCTTCCAGCCTACCAAAATCTACCAAAAAGGAGAAATTAAGTTGTCCTAGCATTTTTACTTTACCAAATCTGTAATGCCCATGCATAATGCACATTTTTTTGGCTTAAATTTTTGAGAGAAAAATAAGGATGTTCATTATATATGGGCAGTACCTGAAATAACTTGTATCTGTTCTTGTGTTTTCTAATTATGTTACATAGAATTTCTCATATCATAGTATGTTCAAAAAATGCTAAAAATCCTTTATAATATAAAAAACAAGTATCTAAGTATACATGAATAAAAAATTGAATTAAAAAATTAAAACGAAAGATTTTTCCCCAAAAAAGTTTGGGCCAAAAATGGGGTGTGCTTTATACACAGCAAAATACAGTAATTTTCAAAAACATTCCTTAGTGAAAGTTATTAAAGACTTAGTAAAAATGTACATGCAGATGTCTATGGAAAACCTGGCCTGGACTATAAAACCCGAATCATCTGGAATTTCTGTGAACTAGTCGGCAACTCTCACGTAACAGAATGAAAACCAACACAAGACTAACATTCAGAAAGAGACACAACGGGCTCCAGCTGCAGTCCTGCCATTCACTGTCTGGGGGACCCTGACCGAGCTCTCTGGCCTGTGTGAGCAGCAATAATCACGCTGCACACCACTGTATACACGTGGGGACGTGTGTGCATGTGTGCACAAGTGTACATTAAGGCTGAAGTCTACTCCAGGCCTAAAGTCCCGTTTCTTGTAAAAAGGGTAACAACAGGAAGAATTTGGAGATTGTGGATTAACTCTGTAAAGCACCAGTACATCTGTGTTTTAGTTTTAATATATTTAAATAATTCAAAAAATTTCAGTCTGTGACTACAGATATGTGAAAAGATTTTAATATCTATAGCAATGTATATTACTGACATCACTATATAAATGCTTAATGAGGTTCTAAAAATAATACACAGTTCCTGGGGGGGGGGAAGTGCTATGGAGAAACTTCACCTGCTACCACTACACTCATCTATCACTTAAAAACATCCATGTTTCTTGGTATGTCATTATTTTTTCTCTAAAATATATTCACCAAGTTCATTCATATCTTTAAAAAATTATAGTGTTCTCTTCTGTCATACTTAGAAGATGGACTTTTTTTCACTTTACTGGCTCACGACATCAAGGAAAAAAAGGGGGCAACTGTAGAGTTGTGAAGACTAACGAGAACTTTCTTCTTCACCTAATTTCTAGTACTGGTTAAGGACTGGCTGCAACTATTTAAGAAGTAAGCCCTGACTGGTGTGGGTCAGTGGACTGAGTGCTGGCCTACAAACCAAAGGGTCGCCGGTTCGATTCCCAGTCAGGGCACATGCCTGGGTTGAGGGATGTGTCCTCAGTTGGGGGTGTGTGAGAGGCAACCACACATTGATGTTTCCCTCTCTTTCTCCCTCCCCTCTCTCTAAAATAAATAAAATCTTAAAAAAAAAAAAAAAAAACAACTCAGTAAGTAGTTTGGAGAGACAAAAGGCCTCGTATTAGAACTCTTACACTTTTTCAGTTTAAAAGTATGACTCGAGCAACTTACCATTGTACCAAAAGGAATGGCTCTTGAAGCATGGTAATAAATGGCTATAAAATTGATGAAGAAGGCAGTGCCACACACCATAGCTGGGATAAGGAATGCCCCAATGAACATCTGCTTTATCCATCTCCTTCCTGGAAAAGAAGGAAAACTGTGAAAATCAAAGAAATAGACAGGCATATATTAATGTTTAAAGGCCAATTATTTAGTTCCAAATTATTTATTTAAAATTTGAATGTAAAAACCTTGAAATCTGACCTCCTAATAACTATTACAAAATGATAGCGAGTCAAGAGCAGCCAGGCTGGTAAAGCATGTCTAATGGAAACATAGTTTCTGAAGTGGGTGTACTGAAAAAGAGCAATGACCTGTAATAAAATATTCTAATCGTTTGTCCTGATTCTGCCCCTGAACTGCTGTGAACTTGGGTTAGCCTCTCAATCTTTCTGGGCTACAAGTTGCTTGGAGTTCTGGAGCTTCTTGGAGGTGCCCATGGAGCCATTGGAGAAGGAAGAGCCTACGTCCCCAAGCACAGCTTCAACTAGAAGAAGTCCATTTTCAACAGTTTTACATATTGGGGTTTCGTGGAAGCTTCACTGGAAGAGAGGTTTCACCACTTAAAAAAAGTTTAAAACCCCCTGGGTGAAATGGTCCCTAAATTTACTGTTTGCTCTCTGATTATGATTATAAATAAATGCTTAAATTTATTTGTATGTCTTAAAAGGAAAAGGCAATGACATGTGTTTCCTAAACTCTCTCAGTAATAAGAACTACAAATTTATAAATTTTATTATTTCTTTACACCTCTTTGGACTGCCAAAATTCTACGTGGTGAGCACCTATTATTTAAATAATAAAGGGAAGGCATTTTTAAACTATGTACTCAAAAATTTTAAGTCACGTTCAGTGACTAACAAAGCACCAGGAGCTCTTTCTAACACAGCAGAGTGCACAAGCAAGCGCCCTGCTGCAGAAGCACCTCACACCGCTTAGGGACACCCTGTGAGGACCAAGCACCGGGTCACTACTCCAGTTCAGCCTCGCAACCATAAGAAATAGGGGCCCAAACAGACAATGCTATAGGAAAAACAAGTGATAACCTAACTTTGTTTTTTTAAAAGATTTTACTTTTATTTTATTTTTAGAGAGAGGGGAAGGGAGGGAGACAGGGAGAGAAACAACAATGTGTGGTTGCCTCTCACATGGCCCTCACTGGGGACCCAGCCCGCAACCCAGGCATGTGCCCTGACTGGGAATCAAACCGGGACCCTTTGGTTCCCAGCCTGCGCTCAATCCACTGAGCTACACCAGTCAGGGCCTAACTTTGTTTTTTTATATAGAAAGCTCTTTTTAAGTAACTGTCTCATAGAGTTACTGTTCCAAATGTTGACATTTCTCCAGAAATACTCCTTGATTCTGAACTTTCTCCTTTATTTCTTTCTCAGGTAAGTTTCAAGAACCCCTCCTTTCCAAAATAATACCCAGAATTTGAATACCACCAAAAGGGTAGCAACTGATTAATGTTATGTATCATTTCTCCTATTTAATTCCAAGTCTTTCCTAGCATTCTCTTTTCCTGTGCTTTCTATTATTTTCTCAGATTCAAGCAAGTACTGATAATTTCCATATTCACCTCTCTTTCCCTCCAACAGTCAAAAAGAATCCCACCTACGTTCCACTGGGTATAATCAGAGGCGCGGGAATCTGCACTACAGTGCTTCCTACTACTTACTCCCCACACCCTCGGAGACTCTGCTCAAGTTCCAGGCTACCCGGTCTTCAACTTGGGTCTAGCGCACTACCCAGTGACGGGGGACAGTGTGAAGACCCTGGGCCTTGTTGTAGTTCAAATCCTGAGATAACTCTGAAAATTCTTGCTTCTCTGGGCTGACCTCTATATTAACCTGGTTTTTAGGGATAGTTCAGATCAAATATCAGGACATGATCAGACCTCCGCAGGGCACTGTCAATCAGACAAGAACCTTTAGATTATTCTTGGTAAGATTTGATTCCCCTAGGGGCTTTAGTCTGAACTCTGTCAGCTTTTAAACATAAGTATAGCCAACTTTGGCTGTGTGTTAATTTGCGATCAGATTAAAAGAAAATTTATGTCCAAGTAGGAATAAATTTCCTGTTTTAAATAAACCTGTTTCTGCTCTGCAGACTTTTCTGGGGCTCATAAACTGTAAACTTCTCAGCCTAACTAGTTTCCACTTCAAATTCAAAGTAGAAGTTGCCTTAGGCATCCTTATTTACTTAGGATGGTAATCCTGTAGGATAAGACTCTTTTCTCCCTATCTGAAATGTAGAATGTAGAAACTGAAAGCCTCACTAAAACACTCAGGAATTCATAATGATACTGCCTCAGGCAAGCCAAAGAATTACCTATACTGATGGTACAGACCACATTAAGTCTAGTAGGAGCAATAAAAAGAAAATGGTAAACCAGGATACCCCAGAGGAATTTTAAATGATCCTGTGCTCTGAGCTCCTATAACCTGTAAGTCTGGTGTACTAAAAGAAGACAGGATCCCCCAATGCTGACATTGCTTAGGATGGGCTGGGAAAATCACATTAGGAAGTCATATCCTTACGAATGTGAATTTAAGGTCTTACAACAACCCTTCATTCATAACCTGAAATATGCAAATCTACTACTTTAAGCACTTTTCTGACCCCGGCAATTACAGGGAAAACAAAGAATTTAAGAATAACTTCAATGAATGCCATCTATCACAGAAAGAAATAGCAAGAAACAAGTACCCTGGTATCATCCATGTACTCTCCATCATTCCAGGTCCCATTAGTAGAGAAGCAAGGGAGTATTTAAGATGAAATGCTCTTAGCAAAAGACTGTGACACAGAATAAATCTTTCTGCAGAGTCCTTTGGTAAATATTTAAGAGTCAACAGAAATAAAGAGCTCTCTTTCCTATTGTCCTTCCACTGTTCAGACGCTTTATCCATAAACCATAAACATGCCTTTACATTCAACTCTAAAGCTATGCACTCTGGAGGTCTTTCATGGAGCACATGGGGGGAGCTCGGTACCTCAGAGCAAAATACTATCAACGACTTAAATATATTCTCTCCTACATGTTCCTCAGGCCTAAATGCACAGTGGACAATGGAGGTAATCTATTAACTGTTCACAATTTTAGGAAGTAAAATGCAGGGGTTCCATAAAAGCAAGATAAAACACATAATAGGTTTGGGGGAGATCATGTGAAATGAGATGGCAAAGAATTTTACAATGCCCGTGCCACCCGTTTTTAAATTTCAAGTACCTCACCACAAAATATTAGCATCTACAATTAAAACTACAAAGTGATAACTCCTAAGCTACCTCCTTGTCTTGCATACAGACTTCCTCCGAAGTAACCATTCACCGGAGACGTAGCGGCATAAACAAATATGGCCGTACTAAGCATCGATCCTCTCCTGAAAAAGGCAGAAAGACGTATGAGATAGATTAAAACCAAGGACTCAAAAAACGTATCATACAGTCTATCACATTAACATGAGCTTAACTTCAAAGATAAGTCTAACAGGAACATGCACACACAAAGCATTCTTTTAAAGACCACTTACAAGACCACCACCCTAATGTGTGCACTGGGAGGACACATAATTTTCATGAACTAACCACCTTCTGGGTAATAATTATTACTCCTCTGTC